>WITN01001040.1:0-28040 GCA_015025155.1 Lactarius quietus
AAGGTCAGCAGCAGTTCCGTCGTGTGAGAATAGCGAGAGGTATGCTCACCACTCCGCGCTCGCCATAGAGGTCTGAATAGACTTCTTTCTCGAACGTCGTCTCGTACATGTAGCCCGAGCCGATCGCAACGCCGATTGCAGTGGCCTTTTCCTTCGCCTTGCCCGAGACGTCTTGCCAAACAGCAATCGACGAGTTGATGCCACGGCCTTCTTTGAAGAGCGTACGAACAGTGCGGCCAGATCCCTTAGGCGCCACCAGGATAACGTCCACGTCTGGCGGGGGTACGACCTTGGTATCATCCTTGTACACGACGGAGAAGCCGTGGGAGAAGTAGAGCGTCTTGCCCTTGGTGATGAGCGGGGCGAGCGTCGGCCACGTCGAGGACTGCGCGGCGTCAGAGAGCAGATTCATGATTATCGTGCCGCGATTGATGGCCTCCTCGATGGGGAACAGCGTCTCTCCAGGCACCTGATGGAAAAATTAGCAACAGAGGTAAGCGAGCGATGCATGCGCGCGCGTACCCAGCCGTCCTCGAGAGCCTGCTTCCAGCTCTCACCGTTCTCACGAACGCCAACGATGACGTTGAGGCCGTTGTCGCGCGCATTCAGGCCCTGCCCGTGGCCCTGGGAGCCATAGCCAATGAGGGCGAGGGTGTCGTTCTTGAAGTAGTCCTGTAGCTTGGCGAGAGGCCAGTCGCTACGCTCATAGACAACTTCCTTGGAGCCCGCAAAATCGAGCGTCTTGACGCCACGAACGGTCTGTGAAAGAGCATGTATCAGAAACCTGTCGTGAGGGGGTTTAAGAGAGGATACATTGGGGGCTGTGATCCTGCGCGATGCGTTGGCAACGGCGGAACGAGCGAGCAAAGAGTAGCTGGCGGCGCTCGCGTGCTGACTGGCTACACGAGGAGCACGTCGAGAAGCAACGCGAAGTGATTTTAGTGAACGAGATGCCAGGGAAGCCATAGTGAAATAAAGCACTGAACTGAACAAGTCCAAGAAGAAACAACGAAAGCGACAATTCAACGAACCGAGTTGCGGTTTTTTTTTCTTCCTTTTATGTAATCATTATATCAGTAGGCAGTACTGCCATAGGATATTGCTGTGAGTCGTCGCAGTCACGGTAGCAATGATTGAAGTACTCAGGCTCTCCAACGACGTCCTTCTGAACATATTTCGTCATTGCATCGATGCGTCTTCGCCGTCTTGGATGAGGCTTGCACACGTATGCCGAAGCTGGCGACAGATCATATTTGCATCACCTCTGGGTCTAAGCCTTCGACTTCATTGTACGTACAGCACGCCTGTCTTGAACAATCTAGATTGTTGGCCTTGCTTGCCTCTCGTCGTGAACTACGGAGGACTTCCCATTCTCCCTCCCCCTGCTCCTGAGGATGAGGACAACATCATGGCCGCACTCGAGCATTCTGATCGTGTTTTCTCCATCAGCCTCACCCTCTCGAGGTCGCTCCTGAAAATCCTTTCCACAATCTCTAAGCCATTTTCTGAACTAGAAGAGCTTGTTCTTCTGTCCAAAGGAAAGATGCAGTTGACCCTTCCCAGCACTTTTTGGTGGGGCCATCGCCTTCGTACTCTTCACTCGACCAGGATTGCCTTTCCCTCACTCCCACAGCTTCTTTTCCCCTCCCAGGACCTCGTAGATCTTCAACTTAACGAAATTCCCGGTATTGGTTATTTTTCCCCAGAAGCGTTCACAAGTGCCTTGTGCGGGATGAACCGTCTCCAAACACTTTCACTTCACTTCCTTTCCCTCCCACCCCGCCGAAACCACCTTAGCTTGCCTCCACCAGCAGGTGACCGCGTCCTTCTCCCAGCTCTTACCCACTTCGAATATCGAGGAACTAGCAAGTACTTGGACACTCTCGTAGCTAGAATCGATGCTCCTCTTCTCGTGGATATCGATATCACGTTCTTCAGCCAACCCACCTTGGAGGCTTCGCAACTTGGCCTATTCATCAACCGTATTGAAATGTGGCGGTCATCTCTGCGAGCGTATGTTCTATCCATTGGGGGTGGTATTTCCGTCACCTTTACCCAGCCAATGGCCAATGCACGGCTTGAATTGCGGATATCATGCGAGCAATTAGACTGGCAGTTGTCCCTCATTTCTCAAATTTGTGAACATTTTTCCTCCTTCCTATCCAGTATAGAAGATCTAGGCATCAAGACGATTGGGCCGTCAACTGTGCCGGATGACATGGACAATGACCAATGGCTGCGACTTATCTGCTCATTCGACGGCGCAAAAGACTTTCGTGTGGCCGGCGAACTTGCAAAAGACATATTGCGTGCTTTACATCTAGCAGACGAGGGGCCTACAATTGTTCTCCCTTACCTGACGGACCTCTATGTACAAGAGCCCCTGTCTATGCATGAGCCATTGCGGACTCCTTAGAGTCATTCGTCACCCAGCGTCGACTTTCCGGTCACCCCGTACAATTATATTACGCGCCGACGGTAGAGGAGGTCGCGTCTGCAAAGAGGTGGGTTGATGAGCAGAAGAGAATGGCTTTTAAGCGCAGTTTGTTTTGTCTTTCTTATTCGATTTCGCCTCACTAATCAATCTCCATCCCTCAGGTTTCGACGGGGTTGCCAGCTCTCCGGTTCCAGAAAGTGAAATCCAAGAGTTCACCCGAAATTCAGGCCGTCTTGATACATTGCTGGGCAACATTGAGACGTATATACATAGCGCATTTGCTGACCTGAGGAAAGAGGATGTTGTCCGAAGAATGTTCGCCATGGTCAATTGACTGCGTTCCTTTGCCAGAGCACATAACTGACTCCAGCGTGATAGATGTCCTCTATCAAATTCCAGCTTGAGGAGTATAAGAAATCAAACCCACGATATGTACTCGAGCTCCATACCATTCGAGGGATGGTCCAGGAGGTAGATAACATGGACAAGGGTCTAAGGACAGTCCTTGGTCTGCCACGCCAACCGACCGATGCGGATTATCAGGCACTTTTGGCGAGCATTCTATCAGAATCGTCTGCCATCCCTCTCAAAGCAATAAGCATCTTACTACGGTTTTCATGTACGTCCGGTGCTGACTTAGAGGCGCATCATGTTCCATCCCACATTGTCGCATTTATGGAGCAACATAGAGGCCATTTACAACGCGCAGCACAGGGTAACGACGGTGCCCCTAGATCCATCGTTACCCAATCTGCTAGGACTATGCCAATACGACGGCCAACGGCAGATGAGCTCACGTCCGCAAAGAGATGGGTTGAAGAGCAGAAGAGAACCGCTTTTAATCACAGTCCGTTTTATTATTCTTTTCGATTTTACCTCTCTAATCTTTCTCATTCCCTTCAGATTTCGACGACGTTATCGGCCCTCAGGTTCCAGAAAGTGAAATCCAAGAGTACACCCGAAATTTAGAACATCTTGATACGGTGCTGGGCAGCATTGAGAGGTATATGCATATCGCATTCGCTGCTCTAAGGAAAGAGGATGTTGTCCGACGAATGTTTGCCATGGTCAATTGATTGGTTCCTTTACCGGGGCACACAACTGACATCAGCGTGATAGATGGCCTCTACCAAATTCCAGCTCGAGGAGTGTGAGAAGCCAAACCCACGATACATACTCGAGCTCCATACCATTCGAGGGATGAAGCAGGAGGCGGAAAACATGGACAAGGGTCTAAGGACCGTCCTTGGTTTCAAGTTGGCGGAACAAGGCAACGCACTCGTGTCATACGAACGGACCGACGTAGCTCATGACTTCCACGAGAGCGCGCTACGTCAGACTCCATTGGCGTCCGCCACTGGTGAGACGCGACAGATTTTCGCGCCTTCGGTGACAACTCAGTCAAAGTTGACGCATATGTCGCCTCACGTATCCGGTAATGGCTTGCCTTTCCATGGCGCACTCGCACATATTCCTGGCGCCTCCCCACTGCCGCCACAGGCTCCGCATCCTCCCCACAGCCGACCATCCCATGCAGTAGATTACCTCCGCTTCCTGAGGACCGATTTAAGGCGCTTTTTGCACAGTTCGTCAACGCCTCAGGCCTTAGGCTAAATGGCCGAGACTTCGTCATCGACGGCCGACTAGTTAACCCTTGGGCTTTGTATAAAGCTGTTTTCGCTCGGAACGGCTTCGACTCTGTATGTCCTCGGTCTTTTTGATCATGCATTCGATTTATATTTGTCCAGGTTACTGCCAATGACGAGTGGCCTGCTATCGGCGGGGTCCTGGGATTTCCCCCATTCTCCACTGGAGATCTTACCCAACCGCCGCGGTGTGCACCTGCTATAGCGCATCGGCTGCAACAGTTATATAACGACGCTTTGCGTCACTTCGAGCAAGCTTACATTAGCAACGTTCTTAACCGACTGAGGAACTCGCAAGCGTTGAGCCAGATGTCTGCTCAGCCTCCCCAGCAGCAGGCACAGCTTCATCAACCGACCGATGCGGATTATCAGGCACTTTTGGCTAGCATACCTCAAGACGGATCTGTAATGCTTCCCGATGCGATGGGCATCTTACCACTGTTTTCGTATACGTCTGGTGCTGACTTAGAGGCGCACCGTGTTCCGTCGCACATTGTCGCATTTGTGGAGCAGCATAGAGGCCATTTACAGCATGCAGCACAGGACCAGAACGGGTTTCGGGCAGGTCTCACATCCATCAAGAATCTCCCTTTCGACAATAGCGCTCAGATTACCCAGGCGTCCGTATTTCAAGGTCGCGTTCCCCTCCAACTTCCCAATCACACGCAGCTTCACTTGTCGCGGCGGCCTCTCACGCAAGCACATGGTAAACCCCATACTTTGCAGCCAGCCCAATCGAACAGTGGTGTTGGCCTACTTGCCCGGCCGTTGACTGCGCAGTTGAAGGGCGCCTCCAGCATGTCTTCAATGGGAACTCAGATTACAGGCACGGGCTCAAACGGCGGAGCACAATCTAGGTCGATGTCCGCGCCGATGTCCGCGCCCTTGACCCAGGTTGGCGTGAACGGTGCTCCTAGCACCGTCCGTATACAATCTTCTGGAATTATGCCAATACGACGGCCAACGGCAAATGAGCTCACGTCCGCAAAGAGATGGGTTGAAGAGCAGAAGAGAACCGCTTTTAATCACAGTTCGTTTTAGTATTCTTTTCGATTTCACCTTTCTAATCTTTCTCATTCCCTTCAGATTTCGACGAGAATATCGGTCCCCAGGTCCCAGAAAGTGAAATCCAAGAGTACACCCGAAATTTAGAACATATTGATACGGTGCTGGGCAACATTGAGAGGTATATACACATCGGATACGCTGCTCTGAGGAAAGAGGATGTTGTCCGACGAATGTTCACCATGGTCAATTGATTTGTTCCTTTACCAAGGCACATAACTGACATCAGCGTGATAGATGGCCTCTACCAAATTCCAGCTCGAGGAGTGTAAGAAGCCAAACCCGCGATATGTACTCGAGCTCCATACCATTCGAGGGATGAAGAAGGAGGCGGAAAACATGGACAGGGGTTTAAGGACCGTCCTTGGTTTCAAGTCGACGAAGCAAGGCAACGCACCCGTGCCGCAACAACCACAAAAGCCAACTCCTATGGGACCCATTCCTTCATTCGCTCAATCCGCTCTTCCGGTTGCGCCAATTGTCACTGTAGGTGGATCCCATCCACCTTCTACCACCTCTTTCCAACTAGGTCAACAAGCGAAACAGTCTCAAGCGTTGGCTCCTGGAGTAGCGATGTCGACACCGACACCACCAATGGCTCCAACCGTCCCTACTCCGACTCCGCAAGCATCGACAGCTAGTATCACGATGCCATCTCCACAACCGCCCAAGTTCCCCAAAGGGAAGGCTGCAGCGAATCCGATGGCCCCAGTCCGTCTCACGGTGTCAGCAAAAGTGGACAGTCTTGAAACAGCATTATCTGCACCCGCGGTCGCTCCGACTTCGACGATTGTGGATAAGAAAGGAAGCTCGAAGAGGGCCCGCGAGCACGAGGTTGATGGGGTTATGCCCGAGGTCGCATTTACGCCTTCTCCGAAGAGGGCAAAATACGAATGAGAGGCCCGGCCCGCTGCATGAAGTAGCGTGGAAACGCAATGAGCAAGCCGACAATCTACACTGACGGACATGCGCTGGAATTTTTTAAATCTCAATAAGCTCATCGACGAAAACCCAGAATCTGACCGAGACTAACTTATATTCTTGCCAAACCGAAGGACGTAACTTATATGTATTGGAACATTTGCACCGCCGAACCTCCCAGTGAGCAGAGTCACCTTACCAACCCTGGACGCCGAAATAGGGAGCTCTTGAAAGCCCTCCCCCGAACTCATTTTTTCTTGACTGCTGGGGCGATGGGCATCGCCCCGGGGGGGGGGGGATTCACGCATGCGTCTGCGTGCCGACGAGGGAAACAAAGTGGGCATCGGTCGGGACAAAGATGGTGAAGGCGGTAAGTCACGGATCTACAGAAGCTAGCGAAGGACGCGAAAAGACTCCCCGTACGGTGACGGAGCACCCTTGTTTCCGGGTCTTAAATCTAGCCCTGTACATGGTCTGCGTTTTGGGTGGATTTCCGTACAATGGGTGGTGACCTGGGATCGCTGGCTCGTGTAACTAGTACAAACGGAAAATAGTTAGAAAGGCCTGTGACATTGATGCTGATCGTCTCTGCCTCTGGCCTCTGGTATCGTGTCGAGCCTGGCTCGACCAGGAGCTGCTGGTGGATTACTCCCACCAGGAAAGTGATGCATGAAAGCTGAGACTCAGACTCAAAAGGAATAAGCCTGTTTCCGCCAGGCATCACCATATCACTATCGTGCTGGTGCTAGACTCAACTTTAATTGAATAGACCCTTGGCTATGTCGGCTGGTTCCTCAAGTATACTCTCTCAGATTTTCCCTCTGCGGACTCACGGCACTCAATTGTACAATCCTTGTAGGCATCGCTTGAAGTGGTAAGTTCAGCGAGTATTAAGTTGGGTAGTATCTCCGTACCAGCCGAGTGAGGCCATTAGTTATCTGACCGAGATGTTGCACACACAATCAAGGACGGTGGTGGTGCTTGTGATTTGTGCCCTTCAAAGCCTTCTGTTTGCGGACAGGTCACGTCCCCATGTCGTGCCACTGTCGATGACCAGACAGTACTGCTTCTGCGACAACTTGAAAGATGTGCTATCAGGGTCGGCACCTAGCTTGACTGGCCACCCTTAGTGTAAACAACAGGGCTATCTCGAGAACCACAACCGGGTGCGGATCTGCGGTGCAGCTAATGCCATGCAGTGGCTTATGATGCTCCCAACGGTTTGGAACCTGGATTGCATGGATGTCAGCATGGGAGTGCCTCCAGTTCTCTCCGGGACTTGTTCAAGGTTCAAGAGAAGAAGCACTCTCTCGGATCCGATGTCTTCTCGCATTAGTGTCGCATCTCAGATCTCTCTGCCCTGCCTTCTGAGCCCTCAAGGGAATCCTGGTTGTGGTGGCAGTCGGAGATATCCGAACGCACAATCACAACTAATATCACTCATCCCCTTTTGTTGCCGCAGCCCGTCGAGTCTGGGAATTACTTCAGGCTGCGTGGTTCTCGCTGTGGACCCCGCATCGCACCTTACTTCTGGGTTCGTGATGGCGATCGGAGCTTCGACGGGTTCGTAGCGTACCAGCAACCAACGATACGCTCGCGTCTCCGCCGGCGCTAGGTGGCGGAACCGAACCAACATGTAGATCAAGCCTAGATTGCTTTTAATAAGAGTCAGCTTATTGGGTTCTGGCAGGTGACTGGTACTGATGGTGCTTCTCTGGATCGGATCTGGTGTGGGCACTTGGTGGCCCGTGCCTGTATATGTGCGCTCAAGGTCATATCGAAAGATCGCACATGCTGGCATCCTAAGCACCGCGCGAAGCACGGAAGGTGACCTTTCACAACGACACGCGCATCAGCAGGGCCATAATTCGCCCCCCATTCTGTGAAATATTTCCCTCAGGTCCCCAGAGCTTAAACACGGGATCAAGGGTCCGCATGAACCCACTATAGGAGCTCCCGCGACTCTTCCTAGTAGCGGTGGTGTCAGCAAAGTTTCCGTTGCGTTATTCAATAGTCTTATTTGACAAAACGCACGAGGTCCAAGCCGTTAGAAATGCTTTTCCCACCAGCATATAGGCCCAAAGCAACCTGACTAAGGAATTTCATCTGCAAAGTACAAAGCAATTAAAGAGTAATTTTATTGGGCGCACATATTACCATTCGAGGGTATCGCCGAGCTAGTTCAAGCTGTCGAGACACAGGGATACGGTCCATGATAGTGCCTGAGTCATATAGAGCAGATATGTTAAGTGGAGTCCGGCATGGCGGTGTGTGGAGAGAGCCGTTTGGGTATTTCATACCGTACACTATGAGCTGCTCAAGTTGTGTATCCAACATGCGAACGATCGTGATTTCCCCTGTGGTGCCAGACCTTCCCTCCCAGAGCGTATCGACACTTGCATCTTTGACAAGCTGAAAACAGTGGTGGTCATGTGGATGTCGGGACTGGGGGTGTGGGTATCGGAGTTGAGTGTGCAGGTGATTGTCTGTGACGAGAATGATTCCTTTGATCTAGATATCGATGCAAACCTTCTGTACCTTGGACTGGCATGAATCCTTGGTTTAAGGTTCTCGCTACATTCGTCTCTGCGTTTTTTTCGAAGGTTCCTATTTGAAGGTGGGTTGGTTAGATCATGACTACCATCATCTTCAATTTCCCATCTGGCTTCTAAGTGCGTCTTGATGATCGCAATAATTTCATCGTGTGTCCACAGTTTCTTGATAGCATCTTGAACGTTGGTATCTTGGATCTCGGACTGGACAATGTTAGAAATTTGCGCATGCAATATGTAATGAAAGCACGCTTCGAAAAGGTTCTGCATTTCTTCGATGATCGCTCTACACGGTGTGTGCTTTGTTGTAAGCCTCAAAATGAGCTAGAAGGAACGCTCAATTCGGAGGGCAGCAGAAGAATGTGTGTTCCATACCAACAAGAGCGTCCGGGATCACCTCCACCAGCTGTCGCGTTGACTTGAACTGGTTCAACCTCATTCGAATGGTCTCTAGTACTAGTCGGCAATGGATGCGCTTCTCTACGCTTGGTTGACCAAGGGACCAGGTATGCAGACTTCCACCACTATAGTATTGTATCCGTGTCATTTGCCACTGTAGATCTGGTGAAGTGATGTCACGGATGTCTCATGCCCGACCTAGCATTGCGATGTTTTGGATTTGGGTGTTGTGCAGTTCACGATAGATGTCCTCCTCCTTTGGAATTTCGGGATGATCTACGCGCCAGCAAGCTTTCAAATACATGAGAATACCACTTTCAAGTTCAAACGCAACGCAACCAAACCTAGCACGCCCAACGAAGGCGTCAGTCGTCCATTTTGCATTCGGGTTTATGTAAGCTTTGGGCCCGTCTATGCAGTTGTCCCAGACGAGAAACTTATGAAGGCCTTCTACCCTGACATTTTTAAATCCCGGATATGCTTGTAAAGTTGTGAGTGTTGCAACTGACTCATCAGCGTTTGCGGGGCAGACGGCAGTGTCGTGGCCACGGTCAGCGTGTGAAAGGGAGTTGAATCTCCACTAAAACTCGACGAAAAGGTCATCTGGACATTGGAACGGTTCCGTGTAGATTAGTAGATCACTCAACTGCGATCCTATCGAAATAGTCGACCCGTATCACCAAAAAGAGCAATGGAAAATGAAAAGACACGGAATTGAGAACCATGGGGTGCGGACGTATAGGTAATTAGCTGACCAAAGATCTTTTATGCACGAGTGCGGTACTTGAGGTGACTTTTGACGTCCTCCAATTTATGGGGGTCCTCAAAAAGGTCGTCCTTCTTCCTCTTGTTTTCGATCCAGAGCTCTATGGTACCCTAATTGCGTTGACTTGGCTGCTCAGCGCTCAGAGGCCAGATACGCGGTAATATCTGGCTCGAAAGGAAATAGCCCATTAGCCTTGCCTCTAGCCTCAGAGGTTGTGTTCACGAGTTGTAAGTTGGGGCAAAATCCAGATCTCTGAAGCACCTTTATCTAGAACTGGGGCCAGCTGTGGCAAAGAGAATCACGAATTCATTTTCATTCTGTAAGACAGTTGGTTTCGAGAAAGTAAAAGCCGTTATCATTTGACGATTAGCAGATGCCGCAGGAACAAATGCCTTCAAGAAAATATTTGGCCTAACGAACTTCTCACGAAAATTCGTAGTCATCTCTTCGTAGAGTTTGGAGGCCTTTTGGTCTCTATATGCTTTTGTGTCGACAAAATTTCGTCTGAGAGAAGTGGTGGTTGTTTCAGACCGAGGTTTGCGACTGGTTCGCGGGTGTAAAAATCCGGGCCGGGGATGCCGTGCCTGAGGCGGGCGCTTGGCGCCAACCGACACTGGCCGCCACACGTCCACGTCTACAAACAGCCTAAGGGCGGTCAACATGCTATCGTTTCGAACATTCTTTCGGCTACCGATACTGTCAAGCGGCGCTAGGCATTTTCCAAGGGTCATATCAGTAAGCGACTAGAACCTGAGCTACTATTCCATGTGCTCAGGTAAATCGACTGGGCGTGCGTAGGTGTCGCCTTCCACCAGCTTGTTCCGCACGGCACATGCCCGACGTTACGCTGCATCGGCACTAGCCAAGAAACTGCCATCATCCGATCAGCCTCGCGACCCGAATAACGCGCGTGACCTACCTACCAGCAGCGCCAACGAGCGCGAAGTATTTATCCAGTGGGATGGGTCCACTCGATCTAAGTTGTCGGTGAACACCACCTGTTGGCATAAATCGAATACCCACAGACGTTGTGTAGTCATCACATATGGCTTCGCGACCACTGCAGATGCTCCGAGTGTTTCCACTCTATCACGAAACAGAGGTTGATCAATACCTTTGAAGCGAGTCTAGCCACCCCGGCTATCACGGATAGTCTATTAACGCGCATATAGATCCCCCCAGATCTGGAGCCAGTATCGACACAATCTACGGCAGATGGTCTTCAGGTGGTCTGTGCGTCTGCTTATTTTCATCGACTTGGGGACACTTATGGGTCCCCTGCTAGGGCCAGCCTCGACTGAGCCACACGTTTCTATCTACCCTTGGCATTGGCTCCGTCAAAACAGCTACAGTAATCCAACAGAACCACAACCCGCCGAGTATTACTCACTTTTACCACGCCATTCCTTCCAATGTCTCACGGCTGTCTAGGAAAGTTCTATGGGGATCAAAAATAGCAAAAGATCCGCCGTCAGTTCCCTATGGCGAAGTTATGTCTCAAAACAACCTTGGGCTGTATAAGTGGTTATCAAAGATTGTCAGTAAAGCGGGCATTTTCTAAATAAAATTATATCCTCTGTAGTAACTGTTGATCGTTGACGCCTAGGACAAATTTGGGTTCTGCTTCGTTTCGGGGTTACCCGCAACTCCAGAAGCCACAGAAGATCTGTCAACTCGTCTTGGGTTCATTCGAGAAACACACTGTAAGTTGTTGGGGATGGTTCTCACCGCTCGATCGGCTCTTACGTGGTGATGCTTATTAGACGGCAAGGTCTGGGACTTCACCGCTGACTTGGCTCGGGGCGATACCGCGTATACGAATATCGCTTTGCCCCCACACACCGATAACACTTATTTCGTATGTGATGTAATTCGCATTCGGTATCAATCTCACCCTTATCTGAACACAGACCGACCCTTGTGGTATACAAATTTTTCATCTACTCGAGCACACTGATGGTACCGGAGGTGCCTCACTTCTTGTTGACGGCTTCTATGTCGCGTCCATCCTCCGGGATCTCTACCCAGAAGCATACAGCCTTCTCTCTACGATTCCAATAGCGACACATGCAGCTGGCGAAGCTGGGATCCTCTACCGTGCTACCCATCCATCACTAGAGCACGATGCCGCCGGCAACCTCAAAGCGGTGCGGTGGAACAACGACGACAGAAGCGCCCTCCGAGGCGTGCCGTACTCGGACATACCTCGACTGTACGAGGCAATGCGCACGTGGAATGAACTCATCACATCCCAGGATTCAGAGTATTGGGTACAGCTCTCCCCCGGGACAGCCGTCGGTATGACAGCTCCCCCCTCATGTTTCATATGGGATGATGAAATGGCACGGCTGACCCACTCATACAGCGTTTGACAATCATCGCCTGTTGCACGGCCGCTCTGCTTTCACCGGCAAGCGCAGGATGTGTGGGGCATACATTGGAGCAGATGAGTTCCATTCGCGACTGGCCGTTCTGAGCGAGCAATTCGCCACCCAGGGCGACTCGAATGCAGCAGGGGCCGGTGAACGCGGGGTTTGGAGTCATGAGTTTTGAACCTGAGGCGTCCCCTTTCCCCCTTCCCCGCACTTTCCGTTATCTGGGGGTGCGAGAGTCGGCGAGACGTCTGAAGGGTTGCCATAATAATGGATCCATGACATATCATGCATCAGTATCAAGGAACACGTCTACACAACAATCATCGCGCTCAGCGAGTTTATGCTTACGAGTTTTGGCACGGATTAACGACCCCCTTTTCTTTGTTATTTGAGAATCAAAATTTCGTGTGCACAGCACAAGTGACACATACATTTGGGGCATGAAGCTTATCGGTGTGTCGGTAACTCTCAGGTTTCCGCCTGAATAGATTTGAGAATATACCCTTCGAGACCCCCGCAGACCCACAGCTCCTGCACGCTCTGTCCCACCGGTCGTACTGCATAGGTCCGTGGTCCGCCGTCCAGGCCAGTCACTTGAACGTTGCCATCTGTCATGCGGATGCTGATCCCAAGCCCCGCGTCCACCGTGGGTTCTTCACGGAGTCCGCCAGCACCTCGGGCTCCATCTTTCGTGAATGCGCGGGTGAGATCTGCGACGAGCTCGGGTGCCTCAAGGCAGACAAGCCCGTTGTTGATGGCATTCCGCTTGAAGATGTCGCCGAAGGAACCCGCGAGCACGAGCGGCACGCCGGCTGCTTTGAGCGCCGTCGCCGCTTGCTCTCGCGATGAGCCCGTGCCAAAGTTGTACCCTGCGATGAGGATCACGCCCGTCTTGACGCCGTCATCTGCCTGTTGGGAAGAAGAAGCAGCAAGGAGCGCGCGCACGCTCCCCGCGAAGCCCGGGTCGTAGTTTTCCATGACGACTTCCGCCTGGCGTGCGAGGGTGATATCATCCTGATACGTGTATTTTCCCGGATAGATCCCGTCCGTGTTGAGGTTATCCTGCGGCGCGAAGACCAACGGCCCACGGAACGTGGATGGGAAAGCGGGCAGTAGAGGCTCATCGGCTGTCGTTGCCCGCGTCGTGGCGGCGGCGCTAGCTGCCTCAGAAGACGGCAGGGGAGAAACTATCGTGTGGACTGGGGGGCGGGCAGGTGGCAACGCAGCTGCGTCGAGCGCGTCCGGCGAGGCGATGTAGCCCTTCAGCGCGCTGGCCGCGACGACTGCGGGGCTGGCGAGGTACGCTTGGGCGGCAGGGTGGCCCATGCGGCCCTTGTAATTCCTGTTGGTCGCGCTGATGCCCGTCTCGCCTTCCTCGAGTAGACCCGTGCCCAGACCGATACATGGCCCGCAGCCTGCGGGGAGCACGCGTGCGCCTGCGGCGACGAGGGCCTCCCAGTCTCCGGAGCGCTCCGCTTCGTGCTGCACAGCGGAGCTCGCGGCCGCGACGTAGAACTCGACGCCGGGCGCGACGTGCCGCCCGCGCAAGACGGCAGCAGCAGCAGCAAGATCGGACGCGCGTGAGTTGGTACAGCTGACGAGGTAGGCCTTCTGGATCTGAATCCGCCGTGCCTCGAGGTCGGGGAGCGGCATTGAGACCTTTACGCTGTTGGGTCCTGAGACATGTGGCACCAGAGTCGCAAGGTCGAGGACGAGGTGTGAGGCGTACTCCGCGCCAGGATCGGAAAGGAGGGGAGCCGCCTTCACAGCATCGAGCCTGTGCCTATTAATTCGTGGATGTTCGGGAGGTGGTGGAATGGCAGGGTCTACGGAGAACGTGCGGAGTTCGAGCTTCTTCAAGACAGCCTCATACCACTGTAATAGGGCCTCGTCAACCGGGAACAGCCCTACGAGTGCGCCCCATTCCGTAGTCATGTTTGAAATGGTGAGGCGGTCATCGATGGCAAGCCCAGCGACGCCATCACCAGTAAATTCGATGGCGGCATTGAGCACCTCATCCTTGTTAAACGCGCCACATAACGCGACTATCACGTCTTTTCCTGTGACTCCTGCGTGAAGTGTCCCTCGGAGCTCGACCTTGACCATCCTGGGTACTTGCCACCATGTTTTGCCGGTCGCCCAGATAGCCGCTGCATCTGTCCGAACAATTGGTGTTCCGACGCATCCGACGCCTCCATACATGTTACTATGGCTGTCCGACGCGACGGTGAGGGTGTTGGGAAAGGCGTAACCTTCTTCTATGAGAATTTGGTGGCCGATTCCACGGCCAGCTGGGTAAAAATCGACGCCCTGGGCGCGTGCGAACGCCTCAATATTTGCATACTTGGCCAGGTTCTTGGGAGATTTGTTCTGAACGTCGTGATCAAGAGTGAAGACCGCCTGTTTGGGAAACTTTATCTGCGCCGCCCCGATGGATTTGAACCTAACTGCAATCAGACAAAGAAGAGAGAAGAGGGAGTGGGAGGCGCACTTTGATATGACTGGTCCAGTATTGTCGTGGGTCATGACATGCTCCGGTCGGATCATCACATAGTCTCCCGCCTTTACGACCTTTCCAACTGGGAGACCGACGGTATGTTTCTGAACGATTTTTTCGATCACGGTTTGGGGTGCCTGGCGTTGGTCCGTGAATGTGGCGAGGCGCCGCCTTGGGAGAAACCAAGGCGGGAATCGTGTGACTAACACCCGAAATGGAGGCATTTAGTAGGTGGGGCAACGTTGTAGAGCCAGCTTCGCGCCTGTGCTGTACATGAGCACGCGAGAGGATGTCATGCCATGTGTCGGTGAACACGCGCCCGTGACAGGGAATTACCGACGCCGCTAGTACAGCTTGAATCTTGAGCGTTATCGGCGTTGGTGGATGACCGTGCGACCCTTGCCAAGGAGACATGAAGGAGTGGACAGTTGGGCTGTACCATCAACCCAACTAGCCCGTCTATGTCTACATTGCTACGCATTTCCCATGTCATAGACACTGCTTTTCACGGCCTACTGATTCTGACAGGCAGTGAGAGATAAACCAAACTCGGAAATATGTGATATTCTTGGGGAGGGATTACCTATAATGCTACACGGATAACTATGGAGTGAGTATACCTACGCGGGCGGATGCTATTTGAGTGAGTAAGCCTGAGACGAGAGATCCACAA
Source organism: Lactarius quietus (assembly GCA_015025155.1). Taxonomy (NCBI): domain Eukaryota; kingdom Fungi; phylum Basidiomycota; class Agaricomycetes; order Russulales; family Russulaceae; genus Lactarius; species Lactarius quietus. The sequence continues at coordinate 15,332 of WITN01001040.1, forward strand.
CCATGAAAATAAAACAAATGAAACACAGAAGAACGGTAAGGATTAGGCATAACTCGAGCACTGCTTCAAAAATGGGGTTATGGTTTTTACAAAAAATATCATGATCCTTACGCGCGACGTTACACTGCACAGCAGTCGGCATTCTAAGAAAGAGGGTGTCTGGCGCGCAGTAACACTGCTCTCAACCCCTACATCGCATTTAACTCGATGCAGATATTGACCGCCTTGTTGATAACTTCGAGGAAGCGCGTGGCCACCTCGACCGCTGCCACAACAGTTTGTGGCAATGTAGATCCGGCGGCATTGACGTTCTGCATCAGCTGCTGTTGCTGCTGTTGCATTAGCTGTTGCTGTTGCTGTTGCTGTTGCTGCTGCTGCAGCAGCATTTGCTGCTGTTGCGACTTATAGCCATGGGGCGGCGGGTAAGAGGGGGGCGGGTAATCTCCCGCGACAACAGAAGCGCTCTGTGACGGTACATGGAACTGTTGGGAGACGTGTTGGACGTGGGTCGAGGTGTGGGCAAGCGCGGGGGTAAATCGGGAACGTCGAGGGTCGCCTGTTAGTGCCGTAGTAGTGCCGTCCCCGAGATTCCCGTGATGGTACGTAGAGACCTCGTCTGCTTGATTTACCGGTCCTCCCTCGGCCTGCCAACCCCAGGGTTGGTTGGTGTTGGTGTTGGAAGTCCCAGCATAGCGGAACGGATGGTGCAAGGACTTGTATCCCACGAAGGCGGCTGCGGGCCGACCAAGTTGGCGTCGCCAACGAGCTGCTTCTATGCGCGCTTTTGCGTACGCGAAGCCTGACGACGAGCTCAGCGACGTCATGTGAGGAGGGAGGGAAAAGAAACGCAATACCGTTCTGTAATATAGCACGAACAAACTCGTTCCGCCAGACGGTCCAGGCATCTTCGACTTCCCGCGAGGTTAACTCGAGGGCACGGATGACCTCTTTGATGGACTCCGTGGCCCCACAAGGCCCGTATCGCACTTCAAGCTCCTTTAACACAATGACAATTTTTTGCTGCAACGTTCTCAGTACATGGACATCGAAGCAGTGATCGGGTATTCTAGAGCGAAAGGAGTGAGCAACACGACAGAGGGGGGTCGATAATGGACAAACGCACAGACTCAGCAGATCGGAAGACATGGGGTGTCTGAGATACGAGAGGTCCTTTGAGTGGTGGGTTTTTATCTGTTTCGGGCGGCAAAAAATCGGCCTATAACGGGTTGCACCGCGCGGCCAATCTTTTATAAGCCTCGCCTCACCGAGTACACTGCTAGTAGTGGTGCTCAAGGCATCAACCCGACTGGGGCACAAGTGAGTTCTTTTTTCTTTTCGGGACAAGTGTCGGAGGCGCCAGTGCATGGGACGATGGCTAAGTTAAGTTACGAAGGAGAATTTAACGGCGAGTTCATTAGGTTCATCTCCAGCGTCCCCCAAGATAGGGACACCTGGCGGCAACATGAATTTGTCATGATTATTCGTGAGATTGGCTCATTCGGTTGAACACTGCGAGGACTCGAAACTAAGGCGCACCAAGAAATGGGATCAGGGGGAGGGTGGTTATGATGTAGATTCCCCAGTTTCAGGCACGAGAAAGCATGTGACGCACAGTCAACGGACGTGGAAGGTGATGTCACCAAACCAAGCAGACCACCAAACTCGTCGTCAGCGAAACCAGGTATCACGAGAGGCCCGAGTCTGCGGGGCGCATTCATAGGGCGCAAAGGAAAACGTGGGGGCCATATGGGCCGGATCCAAGGAAAGCAACGGCGCCCCGTGCGCCTACAAACTGGCGTCGTAATGGGGATTGGTCAATGTCATTGCTGAGCGGAAGGCAGTGTAAGGGCCCGATGTAGAACCAACATTTTCTCATGAAGAGGAGCGCCAAACGGAGGAACCCGTGGAACCAAATAAGATAGTGACGCTAAGGGCCACAGTCATCTCCTGCCAGTGTACGAGTAAGTTATGCTGGGGGTGTCGTCGACGAGGCGGATCGACAAACAAAGAGAAATCAACCCTACGGTGGTAGGGTCATTACGATGACTGATACAATGGCCCTATCCTCACATACACCGAGACAACTGGAGCTTGGTGATTTGGCACGATCAACCTTCGCTTACCCACCCAATGTGTTGGCACACAAAGGTCAGGCAAACAACCGGAAATACCACAGGAACAAATTGATGATCAAAACATCGCGGCGTAGAGATGAAAGCATGGAAGACATCCCAAATTCCGACTAGTCGTGGAAGCGATAGCTCGGAGTCAAACCATTCAAATTACCATCAGGGGTCTATGATGAAACCAGGGGTTCACGGAATATTGGTTTAACGTTACAGAGGCAAATTCAATTGATTGATTTGCGAAGAGTAACTTACATTGTGGACGACTTGGCGCTAAGAGCTAAGAGAGGAGACAAGAATTGAAACAAAACGAATTCGGAGGATGGGGTAGCTAGGCGCCAACTGCGGCGGTGTCGACGACCGAAATCTCCTGCGTGCTCGCCTGGGGTGATACAACGAGAGGCCGTGTTTCTGGGGTCTTCTGAGAAATTGCTTTGGTCATCTCCGGTTTCGTGAGACTTGGTTCCGCCTTTGCTTTTTTACGCTTCTTGAGAAGGCCTAAAATTTGATGCAAACGTGATGAGTCCCAGGCGATCCCCGAAAAGGTAAGGAAATGAGGGCTCACCCGCTGTGACTGCACTCTTTACGTTGTCCACTATCTCCCTGCTCTGCTCCAAGTACTCTGTGTCATCAAATCGATGCTTCTTCCCAGCAACTTGGGTCGAATCACCGCCTGAACTAGGGCCCGCGTCCTTGTCGATGCCAAGCCTCCGCTCGAGTGCCTCCAACTTGGCGCGCTGGGCCTCCGCAGTTGCCTTCTTGCGTGCAGGCTCTTGTTCCACATATTCGGCCAACCTAATGTGTCACACGCAGAACAACAGTCCAGCAGGCTGTGATGAGCGGACTAACACAAAACCGAAAGAACACGCGTACGCACTTTTTCGCCTCTTTGATGGTACTGAGACGGCGGCCACTAAGGTCACGACACGAGTCGTTGTTGCTTGTCTTCTGACTGCTCATACGGCCACCCGCCGCACGGAGCTGCGACCCGAAACCACCCTTTCCTCCGCGCAAGCGGGGAACTAGACGGAGGGAGATCAGGGGGTGACCAGCATCGTGCGGTCCCAGAATTGAGGCGAGAGTAGTCTCATATGGAACCGCCCCCGAAACGGGAGACAGGCGGAGATCAGCGGTGGACGGAAGACACGGGTAGCGAGTTAAGAGTATGCCGTGAAGATTTTCAAGGGTGATGGCATCAGGGACGGAGAGCGCAAGGGTAGGGAACGGCGGAAATGTTGAGACAAGAACGGAGGTCGCCATTGGAACGATGAATGAGTTGGACTTCCCCGGGGTCCTAGATCCACTGAAAGCGAACGTGGAGGTGATCGGGGTCCTCGGTCGTAACTGACTGACGTGACACGACTAGCCACGTCTTCACAATACACCCAACTCAACTCAAACATGGTCAGTCTCAATTCCTTTTTTTTTTCAATCGATTCTTTTTCCAACCTCCCTCCAGTCTGACTCTGACGCACCTTCCCGCTCCGTCGCTTCGCGTTCATCTTCTGCAGCGGGTGCAGTTGCCAAACCGCCAGGCGCTCAAGTCCGGTGTGTGCGCTGTCGCGATTTCTCTCGACCGAGTTACTTAATGGATTTATAGTCGACGCGCCGGTGCGTCGGCGTCGTCACAAGTGTCAAAGCCCAACTCGTCCCGCGCTGCGGGTGCAGGGGGGTCGTCCAATACCATGCTCAAGTTGTACACCGACGACTCGCCAGGACTACGAGTGTGCGTACGCTTCTTTTTATGCGCCTCACAGCACCGCTCACCTCTTCTAGTGACCCCTTTATCGTTCTTGTTCTCTCACTCTCCTTCATCGCATCCATATTCTTCCTCCATATTTCTGCCAAGATCATCCGCGCCTTTACAAAGTAGGGAGATCTACTGCGCTTCTTGTGGGCATGAGCCTCGCCCTGGTTAACGGGATTTGTGTCACCACGCGATTGAGATATGCAAAAGGGACCCTCCTGAGTTCCGCTAACCTGTACACTGTCACGCTACGACACTGCTCTCTTAATAATTATTTTCCCCCTAAAGCGTGCTCTTCCCAGCTCCTCGACGTCTAAAATCCACCTCCGATCCATCTTAGATTCAAAACAATTATTCTAGGCTGTGTTGGGAGAACGTTTTGCCGACAAATAGCATTGAAGCCGCCGAACATGCGAGTTCTCAGTTTTTACCAAGAAATTAAAATAAAAACAAACGCGGACCAGGTACACTCCGCTGACGGCCTAGCGGCCCAGCACGGCCCAAATCCTGTCCTCGACTGCCCTGATAGTGGTGGAGGGCGTGTTTAAGCTCGTCATGAAGTACGCCACATCGCCCAGTGTACGGAAATGTATGCTGAAAGGAGCTCCCCCTGGTGCGCTGGTCGCTCCACCAGACCCACTCGCAGCATCACCCAGGGCCTTCAACAGCGCTTGAGCGGAGTGAGACCTGTATCCTGTAACACCAACCGGGCACGCCATCAAACACTCCATCAGAAAATGGGATGGTGGATGGAGTTGCGTACCTGCGTGGCTGTCCGCCACTTTAAATGCGAGAACTGTGCCGAGAGTCATCACACGATCAACGATCTCCAGCCTCGACAACACGTCGACGAACTGAGGCGACCACAGGCTCCACACGGCGGTCCTCTTCTCGTCAATCCCATCACTTTCTTCTTCGCCGGCCTGCCAAGCCGCCCGTGCAGAGTTCCATGCGTCTCCTCGCGTGATCCGCTCGAGCCGGTCCAGCGTCTCGTTCGCAACCTCGCAGCCGACTGCATATGCGGTATAGCTGTGCCCGTGTAGCAGCGCCTCGGTCTTGCTTGTCCCTTCAAACGCGCGGAATACGTCATCCGATGCGAGCGTCACCGCCAGTGGGACGAGCCCACCCGTGAGGACTTTGGCATGCACGGACACGTCTGGGTACACGCCGAGCAAGGGGCCTGCGGAGCGCAGTCCGAGTCGCCAGAGCCCCGAGAAGACCTCGTCGAAAACGACGGGGAGACCTCGCTCGCGTGCGGCGTCGATCAGGAGGCGCTGGAAAAGTGGGTCCACGAAGACCATCCCGCCCGCCCCAAGCACGAGCGGCTCGAGAACGAGGGCGCCGAGAGGTGGGGCCCCGCCCGCTGTGAGTTTTTCCAGTGTGCTGTTGATGTGTTGCCGATATGCCGCAGCGAGGGGGGTGTCGAGACGCGCGCCAACGTCGTAGATCCACGATAGTGGCTTCCCCTCGACCTTTTTTTCTGGGTGTGCGACCGCCGGCGGAATATCAACGAACGCCCTTCCGTTCTTGATGCCAACAGACGGCGGCTCGAACCAATATCCCTTTGCGTTATGCCACTCACACGTGTAGACCCCTTCCTCGCATGCATCCATCGCTCCAATGGTGTCTCCGTGGTAACTGCCCTTAAGTCCTAGGACGCCCATTTTCTTCTGTTCCTGTGGTGTGAAGCTGAAACGCTTGCTGGAAACTCGCAAAGCCATCTTGAGTGCGATCTCCATGCCAGTGGAGCCGTTGTCCGAAATGAACGCACGAGAAGCCCATCCCTTTCCAGGGCCATCGTGAACAAGGCGCTCCGCGAGGCGCAAGGCGGGCGCATGTGTGGCCTGGGGATACATTACGTGTCCATAGCGGCCAGCCGCTCGGGCAGCAGCAAGGGTGAGAGCAGGGTGCGCGTGGCCAAGGGTCTGAGTCCACCAAGATGCGGAACCATCGAACTGTGGCTCCAGCAGAGAACTTGGCTGCACCGATGATGGTGGGGGTGACGGCCGGTGACCGGTAAAGACAGTGAAGTAATCCCCCCACGCACTATCGATCACATTTACGTCTCCCTCATGCTTGACAAGCCCATGCTGGATAAACGGCCACCAAACCGTATCGAGCGTGCGCCGCGGCATGGTTTCGAGTTCATTTATTCGCTCGTCGTGCCTCTTGTCAAGATACTCGACGACACCAACCAGCCCGGTAGCACCACCATCATCCGACGCAATCATGTGATAGTAGTCTTCTGTGGCATTGAAGTCCTTGCGCGAGTCCGCGTCCCGGGGAGGCGGGGGGGCTACCGCGGTGACCCTGACGCCATGTTCAGCGAAATAGGACTCGAGGTATTCCCAATTTCTGTAGTACTCGTCTTTAAAGAGTAAGATAGACTCCACGCTATAGCCCCTGAGCAAAAGAGATTCGTATGTGGAAATCGTGGAAGAGATGCCACCGAGTCTTGAATCGCCGACGAGGACAATGGGAAGGAAGAGCGGTCTGTAACTGTCCAACTGCGTTGTACCAGACAATGTTGGGCTGTGGACACCTTATTTTTAGAACGCCATCAGATAAGGAACGGAGAGAATAGCATGATTAGGTCGTCGTAAGAACTCACGGAAAGACCTCAGGTCTCACCTCCAGCAGTCTCGACGTACATGTGCGCCCTCTCCGTGAGACCCGACGCACAATTGCGGATATGACTTGCTACAGATGTCGTGAACGCATCGTCTGTGGGTATAACGACGTTCTGACGATGGGGAGAATCAGCTCGACGCACGAAAGGACGTATGTATGGATTCCCACCCCTGCACCCCTCCTTTCCGCCGCCAAATTGACAGCCAGATGTGGGCTCACTGGCTCGTCAAAACGGTAAAGACATTGTGCGTCTACCAGATCTCCGCGAGGACCCGCATGTCTCTTCACATGTCTACATGCCATCAATCATCATCTTTTGACGCCGAGCGTTCAGCATGACATATAAAACTTACTCATCGTCTGCATCTTGCAAGGGCCCAGTGCTCACCGGTTTGAGATAGAACACGCGTTTCGTCTTGGCTGAAGAAGCGCGTACAAGACCCGTGGTAAGGATAGTCTTGCCAACATCAGTGTTGGCACCAAAAACTTGATGCACGCGGAGATTTCTGAACAGTAGTGCCATACGTCAAGAGCAGTAGACCGCAAAGCATACCAAACAGGAAGGAATTACAGTGAATGAACATCCCAAAATGAACCGCCCCCTGCTCCGTGTACCCGGTCCGAAACTTCCGCTGAATAGCTCACACTGACCATCCCTCTGGCGCTCACCTTCCACTTCCACCACAAAAATAGGGTAACTATGTGCTCATCAATGTAACTCTATCAAGTCTCAACATAACATTGTCACGGACGACAAATCCCCATCACGCCCTGACGGTCGTGGTTGGCGCAACATACGCACAGTTGGGTGGGGATGGTAAGTAGCAGCAGCAGCAGCGGCGGCGCCCACAGCTCGTACCTCCGCGAAAGTTTTTATTGACCAGTACCCCACCTGTTCAAGTTACAAAGTTCTTTCTTTCTCTCTCGTTCTCCACGCTTCCATATGTTTCGATAACTTTCCTATGACTCCTTTCATCGATTGTTCTCGTTACTTCTATCGCTTTCTATGACTCGACCTTCGTACTACAAAAGCCCTCTCTTTGTTAGACAGAGCCTTATATAAGCTTGACCTGTTGTATCTTACATCGGTAGAAGTTGCTGCTCAGAATCGATCCTCTTCTTGACTTGTGCACCCTCGCTCTGCGGTCTTATTGACTCCCACTCTTGAATCTGGCTCAATCTCGCCGTTTCCTTTGTTGGTGGATTGACAAAACTTCACGGATGGGCCCTGGATGATGGACACAACGTACCGCATGCACCCTTTTCTAAGCACTCCCTCTCTCGTCAAGGGACTGACGGCAGACATTCTACACACATCCTCTCTTTTCTCACTTTGCTTCTTAACTGACGGGGTCTTCAATATTCAAATAGCCCGCGACGGCGAGCGAGAATCGCTTACGCGCGAGAGCCCGTGTTCCAGTGGTGGTGTCACGAACTCCAACACGCCTCACGCTCGGTAAGGCGTGTTGGAGTTCGTTATCGTTCGGGTTCGTTCGGGGATTACGTGATGTGATCACGTGAGACTGATAAAGTAATTTCCGCGCATACGAGCGGAGGGGCGCAACGCAACGTGAAAATACGGCCAGGTCTCTCTCCCAAGTCCCGATCATTGGCAGCACGAGATTTTCGCCACGCGAGCTCGGCCCTCACAGCGCTCACAGCGCTCACCAGAAGGGTCGACTCGGAGCAGCGGCTCGCATAGTATATGCGACATCGTGACTTCACTAGTCCCTAGTCAATCGTGGTGCGGGTCTAACGCAACTGACACCATGGTCTAGACTCCAGAATGGAGAGCACGCAGAATGATGCCCACGACACTCCAAGGTGGCACTCGAGGTACCATCTGTGAACGTAGTCTAACGATTCACATACATCCATACTACTATACTTTAGAATGCAGAGGCACTTTGTCCACGTTAAGAATGTGAGAGTAAGATATATTCATCACAACATCGGCAAGGACTCCTTGGTATTGAAAGCAAACCAAACAGCACGTAAAAATACAGAGAGGAGCCGACAAAAGGGAAGGAATGTGGGAAAAACAGGGCACGCAAGATGAATGCACGAATTGAAGCGGGGTCCAATCAAGACGCCCGTCTATGAGGTAGAGATAAGCCAAGGTTGATCCAGAGTGTCCATATGGCCTTCTCATTTCCACCCTGGTGTTTGGTGGAAAATCGCATCCCCGCTTGAGATTTCCTTCCAAACGCCCGGGCGAAGTAATTCGTACGTTGTGTCCTCCGTCTTCACGTTGGGGATCTGGGGAGAAGAACCTACGTGGCCCGTATGAGGGTGCTCCTGATCAGACGTAGACTCTGGGCTGGGATTCGTAGACGAACCTGCAACGAGATCCGGGGTAGGAGTATCGTCAAAAGCCGAAATATCGATGAATTCTCCAAATACGTCATTCCCTAGTGGGTGTGGTGATGTTGGCGGAAGATCACCGAAATGAAAGGAGGATGCCATGGTAGCGTCGTCAATGTCCGGCGCTGACGGGTAAGTGCGAAGAATTTCGTCCAACGCAATTGAAGCCGCTTCAGCAGATCCTGGGTTGTCGTTGATGAACTTGGTGACAGGTTCAAAAAACGCCATCGCCTGCTCGTCAGTCTTGACATTCTCGGCTTGCTCATCACGTTTCTGCGCTTGCTCAACACGTTTCCGCCACGTGGCCACAGGCATCGATTCCGTACTGGAATCTTGTTGCACATATATTTGTACGGGAGGACTGGCAAGTTGGCGCTGGGCGACAAATGACTCTACAGAGTCCCACAATGGCCCACCGCTGGATACGGGCCACCGTACATGAAAATTCCTTAGGGCAGGGAGCACAATTTCATGCCCCTCGTCTGCTAGACGTAAAGCACGGGATATGTCTCTCGCAAGTTCGCTGGCCACATGAAAGTCTTTTGCGCCGCCGAATGAACGAAGAAGTCGTAACCACAGTTCATCGTCCATGTCATCCAGCACACTTGTTGGTCCTGCCGTATGGATGCCTAGGCGTTCTACACTGAATAGGAAAGAGGAAAAATGGTCACAGATCTGAGAAATCGAGGACAACTGCCAGTCTAATTGCTTGCACGGTATTTCCAATCCAAGGTGTGTACTAAGGGCATCTGGCCGGGTGAAGGTGGTAGAAATGGAAATGGTGTTCTGGGATGATAAAATGTATGTGTGAGAGGGTGGCCTTAACATTTCCATGCGGCCGATGAATAGGCCAAGTTGCGAAGCGTCTAGGGTGGGTTGGCTGAAGAACATGATATTGATATCCCCGAGACGAGGAGCATCGATTCTGGCTATGAGAGTGTCCAAGTACTTGCTAGTTCCTCGATATTTGAAGTGGTTGAGAGCTGGGAGAACAACGCGGTCCTCTGGAGGTGGAGGCAAGGTGAGGTACTTTCGTCGTGGGGGAAAGGAAAGGAAATGGAGTGAAAGTGTTTGAAGTTGGGTCATCCCGCACAAGGCATTTGCGAACACCTCCGGAGAAAAATAACCAACACTCGGAATTTCGTTGAGTTGAATATCTACGAGACTCTGGGAGGGGAAAAGAAGTTGTGGGAGTGAGGGAATGGCAATCCTGGTCGAGTCGAGAATACGAAGGCGATGGCCCCACCAAAATGTGTTGGGGAGGGCCAACTGCACGTTATCTTGGGACAGAAGAACTAGCTCTTCTAGTTCAGAAAATGGCTTAGAGACTGTGGAAAGTTTTTTCAGGAGTGAGCTTGAGACGATGAAGCTGATGGAGCAAACACGATCAGAATGCTCCAGGGCGGCCATGATATTGTCCTCATCCTCGGGAGCAGGAGGACGGAACAAGGGAAACCCTCCGTAATTTACGGCGAGAGGTAAGGGTGGCCAATATCTTAGATTCTTCAAGACAGGTGTTCCATATGTACAGTAGAGTCGAAGGTGTAGACCCAAAGGCGAAGCCAATATAATCTGCCGCCATTTTTGGCATACGTGCGTGAGCGTATGCCAAAATTGCGGAGAGGTGTGCAGGTAATGATGAAATATGTTCAGAAGAACGTCGCCAGAGAGCATTTCAATCAAGACCTGCTGTGAAAAGGGTTCCGCTCCAAGCAGTTAGTACGTGATAAAAACGGGCATTGGACAAATGATGTACCTGTCCCACGAAGTTCATTTATCCGCGATAGTTCATATTCCACCACTATGGCATCGCCCAAGAGCCGGCGTGAGTGCATGAACGATGCTACGGCATTCCGTAGAGGTGCACAACGTGGTTCAGGCTCTCCTATGTGGAGCTTACATAGAGCTGGCAGCACAGTTTGCCCCCGCATTCCGGAGTGTTGAAAAGCAAGCACGATGTTTGTAGAGTGTTCGCCAGCTAAATGAACCCAACTTGCACCTCTGAAAGGACGAGAAAGCTTCAGCCATGCTTCCCGGTAGCTGTCGCCGCCTTGCCCGCTTGTTGGACGTGTCACACAGATGCGTAGATGTTCCACACCAAGAAGTAAGGCAGATAGCCCATTGCAGATCTGGGCCATGTACGATAACTGCCGTTCCAATAGCTTACTGGATATTTTCAGCTCGAGACGCGAAGGGGCCTCTGGATGGGTAAAGGTGATGGATATGGCATGCTCGGAGGATAGAATGTCTGCTCGTCGATGGGACTTCTGCATTTCTGTGCGGTTGATGAATCGGCCAAGCTGTACAGCGCCCTTTGTGGGTTGGCTGAATAATTTGACATCAATATCTCCGAGACGAGGAGCATCGATTCTAGCCACGAAACTGTCCAAGTACTTGCTAGTTCCTCGATATTTGAAGCACGTGAGAGAAGGAATAATAACCCGTTCGCCTGACTGCGGAGGCAGGCCAACGAAGTTTCGGGGGAGGGTAAAAGAGACGAAATGGAGCGAAAGTGATCGAAGCCGTGTCATCCCGGACAAGGCATTCGCGACCGCATCTGGGGGAAAATATCCAAGATCAGGGATTTTATGGAGCCGAAGATCAACCAGACCTTGGAATGAGAAAGAAACTCCGGGAGTGCAGGAATGGCGGGTCTGGTCAAGTGCAGGGTGCGGAGGTGTAAGCCCCACCGAAACGTGCTTGGTAGAGCCAGCAACACGTTATCTCGAGACATAAGAACGAGGTCTTCCAGTTCCGAAAATGGCCTCTCGATTGCGGATAACTTTTCCAGGAGTGAGTTCGTGACAGTGAGGTTGATGGAAATAACACGATCAGACTGCTTCAGTGCGGCCACGATATTGTCCTCGTCCCCGGGAACTGGAGGTCCTCCGTACTGCACGACGATTGGCAGGCCGGGCCAGCAATCTAGAGTCTTCAGTACGGGTGTTCCGTGCGTACAAAACAGTCGAAGACGTAGAGCTCGTTGAGAGGCAAATACGATGCGTCTCCACTTGCGACATATATGTATAAGCCTGGGCCAAAACCGTGGAGAGGCATCCAGATAATAACGAAATATATGCAGAAGCACGTCGTCGGAAAGTTTCCCGATCGTCCCTTGTCGAGAAATTAGAGAGAAGGACAGGTATTGGCGGAAGAGGTACCTCTTCTGGGGTGTTCGCCTTGAGTGACAGTGGGTTGGGAGGGGGATACGTATCGGGCACGGACACGTCTATTGATAGATCCGGAACATTGACTGTCACCTCAAGCGGAAGAGGATTGAAGAGGCTGGACTACTCACTTTGGAGATCGCATGAGGGGAGAGTGAACGAGGTAGCCATTGTTGCCGTATCCTTATGTTTGAAGGTATGAAGGGCGGGGCCGGACAAAAATATCTTGAACTGGAAATCGTGCCGAATTCTTGTATTTGTCACACGAACCTTGAGCTTGATCTTCGTCGCTTAGCGTTGTTTTTGTTGTCAAAAAGTTGTTCGTTTTGTTTGACAGGTTGTTCAATGTTGGTTGACAGGTTGTTCGGCAAACTCCACAGGCGGCTATAACGTAATCATGATTATATATTTTTGTCCAAGTCAATCTAACGGACCCTTGTGCGCAAATCGGGGAGCGCTCATTCCCCCAGCCATGCCATCCCCCCGGCTTTGCTGCCCTCTGGCCCCTGTGGGCACGCCCACCACACGCCCACCCCCATCCCCCCAATCCTCCTTTCATGTGGCACCCTTCATCACAGATGGTGGGCTTCCTGAAATCCTGGAGGCGGCTTAGACACTCTGCTCTCTTGGGCAAGCGGGCGGACATGCGGGAACGGGACCGGGTGCTCCCATTT
>WITN01001041.1:0-27990 GCA_015025155.1 Lactarius quietus
GCTCCATATTCCTTGCTTCTAATCCTGTACAGGAAAAGCGAATAAAACATATAGACCTACGCTACCACTACATTCGCGAGGTCATTCGCTTAAAGAAGATTGAACTATTGTTCATTGAAGGAGCCGAGAACCCCGCCGATTTATTTACTAAGAATCTGGGACGCATAAAGTTTCTTAAATTTAGGGAACAACTAGGACTTGAGTTTTACTCATCCTAGACAGAGAACGAAATCGTCGCATAGATCTTGGAAGAGTCTTACATTCAGATGGCATATCTATGCATCCGAGTCAGACCTGATAATCTTAGAAGACGTGTCGAGTAATGCCTTTGCGTGGCACACTCGCAAAGAAGTGGAAAAGATCGAGCTTTACCAAAAGTTCAGTCTTAGTCCCAATCTTCTTCACGCGACTCTTTCTCTCTCAACACCGATGACATGATGAAGGAATACAACCTACGAATAATACGCAAATGATTCTTTGATTGCTGTCATCAATAATCTCTACTGTACTATATTACTTTGCTCAGTACATACACGGTATACTTAGCAAGGGGGAGTGTTGAAACGTAATAAGTACATACGTATCTTATCTATAGCAGTTACGACATTACAGTAGTATCGTACATATGATTACCATATTAGGGTACTCCGTTACGCACAAAAGTGGGCGCAAATCCAATATGGAGGGCGCATGTAGCGTTATCACCTAACGCTGGCCTGACTTAGGTGACTTATGAAGGCGAGACAAGATAAAAGACACGTAACAACTGGTTGATACACCAAATCGAAGATATTGGGTATTTGAGCGAAATCACAAGGGACAATGTCCACAAGGATGAATAGCGAAGAGTGATCACTTAGTACCCATGGTACTAGTATATGAGAAAAGGTGATGATTCGAGAAGACCAAGCTAAAGAGCCTTGGTCTTGACACTACAGCTTATATACAGTTACTTGCTGGCTTTAAAGCGCAGCTGGAATCCTAAACCCTAGTACCGCTATACTAGTAATGAGTAAGTGTCCGTTCTAATAATACCTGAAACACCGGCAATTCCAAACACCGGCAACGCGTAAGTGTCCATGACTAATATATGCTTACTATCGTAGTCATAACCAACTAGTAAGCAGTCCGAAGCTCCGAGAATCTCGTCATCCTTTGAAGTCAGCAACAAAACAATGTCAACGTGACATTACCCCCTTTTCAGGTTGAACGACCTCGTTCGAAAACCCAAGGGATAATCGTAGTGTTACGACATACCTCCACCTCTTTATCCATGACCCGCTGAAGTGCGTTGGCTTCCTCAAGCCGTCGGACGCACTTACGCTTCTCATTACCCACTGCATACTGCTCATTTTCGAGAGCAGTGATCGCCGTGTGCAGATCTTCATAGCGCTGGGATACGTGACGATAGCGCGAGATCTCGGCGCCCAGCGTTCGATCAGGGATTTCGGCAATGGCCAGGTCGACCCATTGACGTCCTCCGAAATTGTTGCGCAAGTATCTCAGCTGATCATGCATGTAGTCGCACGTATCAGCGTCGAAATCGGGGGCGGCATGCACGTCACCTTGTTGAATTTCTCCTCCCTTCTTCATGCAACCGAAGACTACCGCATTGTTCCCTGGCTTCAAGTGGATGTATTTGGCAATAGTGTGTTGCCCATTGATAATCATGCGGAAGGGAATAAACTGTGGAGGGATGTTTAGTTCGAACCCGTCCGGAGCCTCAGCCTTGTCCTTAGCCTTCTGTCGCTCGACGTTGGCGGTATGTCCGTGGTAGTCTGGGAAGAGAGGGCTTCCTTTTGCTGCCGCCACACCTCCTCGACGTCCCCAACGAGTGTGCGGCGTAGTAGGTGATACCCCTTCATCTTCGGGTCTCGAAACCACCGAGGGATCTTCGTTTTCTTTGTCGGAGTCATCCTCTTGTTGGCGGAGGACGGAACGGGTGTGAACACCCCATGAGGTGGCGGGGTCGAGGATGACTCTGGGGGGAAAGTCGACATTGATATATCGAGGCGTTGGCGGCGGGGGAATGAAGTGGAACTTGTCGTTACAGACGCAGTCATGGACGGGTTTTCCACAGTCGTAGTGGATGTGGGAGTCAAGGTGGCCTGGACATGACAGGGCAGATTGCTTACAAGTTCCACAAACTCGGACCACGTCACTGAGGTCCGAGACGCTTGGCACCTTGACAAGTGTTTGTGCAACAAGGAGTTCCTGGCGTTCTGGAGTTGCTCCCGCTGCCACCTTCTCTTCGTCTTGGTCCAATCTTCCAGCGTCGTGTTCGCATACATCAGGGGTTTCGGGGATGAAATCCCCGGGACCGATACATCTGAAGGCGGCGGCGACCTCGGCTGCAGAGGGCATGTCCTCATTGATAGTTGAGGCAAAAGAGGAAGAGGGAGTGATGATGTGGTCATTGGTAGAGGAGGAAGTGCTCATAGTAGTTCGGAGAAAGAACTGATGAGCTTCTTCACTGGGAGAGGGGACATTTATATATGCGGACGACGGAGTTTGAAGGTGTTGGAACTCAGCTATCGCTTGTGGAGCATGTACGTCAGTGTTGTTGACCCACTGGTTCTCCGAGTCTGGATACCCCTTCCATTTGATCAGATATTGTTTGCACCTCCCCCTGCCGAAGTGCCGTTGGTCTAGAATTTTCTCAATTTCGTATTCTTCTTCACCATCGATTAATTCAGGGGGTGGTTGTTACGCTCAGACCCTGCTCAAGCTGCCAAAACACAAAAACAGCGCAAGTGTCTGCATGAACACTGGAAGAATTGCCATGATTACCCGGAGGCGCATACCTGGGAGTCACATGCAGAAGAAGACATCAAAGAAGAAGAGGCCGTAGGTGCACTCGTAGCGGCAGAAGACGATAGCTACCTCGCTTATGACGAGGCGTGCAGGGTTCGCCAGCTCGTGAGTAACCTAATAACTCGCGGAAGTACCCCAGATGCTGGCAAGAAGGTCATTACAGGACGGATGAGGGTCACGTGACACAGTCATGTGAAAGACCCCCGGGTCACGAGATCTGACCTAAGCAATAAGTCAGGGGGGCGCGAAGGATGGAATTGTCCCAGGTCACAGTACGTATCTGACCTAACCCATAACTCAGGGGACGTTGGAAGAAGCCATGGAATTGGCGGAAGACAGTTGTGTCCCGAAGACGACCAACGACGATGGATAGCGATTGTGTGGTGTAAGACCAGCGACCTGAGGCTGCAGATATCAGCGGGCCGTGGCTGCCGTTGGGACGCACTCCAGCGGGCCGGGTTTGATCCCCTTTCGGGTATGTGTTCAAGATGGATTAGTCCAAGGAGCGCCTGTGTTAGCGCCGAGGCCATTGCTTACTGTTGAAAGGCGATTTGTGTTGTGGATGACATTTCCCACTTATGCTTACTATTTTGCTTATTGTTCTCACTTACTGATGCGATGAGGTGGGCTTATTGATGTCCCATGGTTGCTTACTCACTGGTTGGAGGTGCTTGGTCACTCATTGGTGGGGACGCTTACTTACGGCTTATTGATGCCTTATTCATGCTGATTGATGTGAGTCATCATGCTTATTATTCACCATTCATACTATGTGTGTCGCCCTTGTGGCTTGACGGACAATTACTATAAATACTATACAAGTTGCGCTATGGTTCGCTAGCTTAGTTGTCTTAAAACCCACCTGTACTCTTCTCAGGAAGTTCAGACAGTCTTATAGCAGAGTCACTGTTCTTTTGTGACTATCTTGTTGCCAACTTAAGTGTTAGGCGTCGCCACCTTGTAACGAACCTCAAGCTAGGCAGCATTAAAGGGACCTCATTGGTTATTCGCCCCTTACAAGTCATTCAAAGTCGTTCCTGAGTTCAGAAGCCGTGCGCTTTACTCAGAGTTGAAGCAAGGAAGACCCATCGGATCCAAGTCGGATCAACGTTCAGTGGGAATGTAACAGTGGTCTTGGGAAATTTGGTCCGTGAAAGGAAGTTTCTCGATAGGGGGTGAGAAGATCGATATGAAACACGTCATGAATGCTCCACTGTGTGGGAAGTTCCAATCTATAATTAACTGGAGACATCACCTGGTTGATTTTAAAGGGTCCATGTCGTTTGGGCGCAAGTTTGGTGCTAGGTTGGTGAGTTCTCAGGTGACGTCCTTCTAACCATACGAGGTCTCCAATTCCAAACTTGGGTGTCTCCTTGTGCTTAACCCATGATTTTTGTGCCTTAATGATTTGTTGTTGGGCGTGCGCTCGTGCTTGTTTGAACTGATCAAGCCGTAACGCCACTTGGGGTAAAGGGGTTGGAGTCATTTTCCAATCAGCACGTGGATGATGTCCCGTCAAGAGAAAGAATGGAGACTGCCCTGTCGCCTCGTTTGGCCAATTATTGTGTGTGAACTCCGCAAGGGGTAAATATAGCGTCCAATTGTCCTGCCGCTCATTTACCCAAAATCGGAGATATTGTTCTAGCTATTGATTTGTTCGTTCCGATTGTCCGTCCGTACGAGGGTGATAGGCTGTGGATATATTTTGTGCGATTCCCAATTGTTTGCAAAGTTCCCATGTGAACTTGGATGCAAATCGAGGATCTTGATCGCTTATTATTTTCGTGGGGAGTCCGTATCTGATGAATACGTGTTTGAGATACAACATTGCAACTTCTTCTGCGTTGATCTCTTCTTTGCAAGGGATGAAA
Organism: Lactarius quietus; assembly: GCA_015025155.1. NCBI lineage: Eukaryota > Fungi > Basidiomycota > Agaricomycetes > Russulales > Russulaceae > Lactarius > Lactarius quietus. The sequence goes on from WITN01001041.1 coordinate 4,686, forward strand.
ATAGATGCTTTAGTACAATCATGATCCGTGATCGTGAGGATAGAATCGTATCCTTCCGACACCGGTAGTTTTGTGATGAAATCAAGTGTGATTGTTTCGAACGGCATTGCTTCTGGTTTCGGGTAGATGGGTTGTAGTGACGCTCTGATGGGTCGATTGTTGACTTTATGCCGTTGACAATCCGCGCATCCTTGTACATATGCGGTGACATCTGGTCGTAGCGTCGGCCACCAGTAGTTTCGTTCTACTAACTTGATAGTCTTGTTGATACCTGGATGTCCGTATACTGGGGGTTCATGATGAGCCTCTGTGATCGCTCGTCTTTCTTTACTTCCCTTGGTCACCACTCGTCTTCCTTGTTTATACCACACTCCATTTACCTTCTTCAAATTGTGGGGGTCTATCCATGGACGTAAGATTGTTTCATCCTGGGCATCACTAGGATTGGCTGGCGTCATATCTTGTACTGTTAGAACGCCTTGAGGATGATTGGGCATTCCCGTTCTTTGCGTCATTGTGTTTCGGATAAATATGTGATCTGGTAGTACCGTGACATTTTCATTGTCCTCTTCACCCTGTTTATAGTCGGGTCGTCTTGATAGTGCATCTGCGTGGCCGTTTGCAGTTCCCTTGATGTGGTGAATTTCCAGATCGTACTCTGATAATTCAAGGACTTCCCTGGCTACTCGTCTACTAATCTTTTGTGGTTCTCTCCAGTATTTCAGATTCATGTGGTCAGAGAAGACCTTGATTTTGTGTGGAGATCCAGCTAATAGTGCTCTCCAGTGTCGAAGCGCTTTGACTATGGCTAGTAATTCCAGATCGTAGATATCGTAGTTGCGTTCTGCTGCATTTAGTGTTGCAGAATAGTATCCTATGGGATGTCTTTTGCCGTCAGATTTCTTTTGAAGTAGCACAGCTCCCACCGCGAAACCTGATGCATCCACTTCCAATTCGAATTGGTCTTTTAAAACCGGGTGTGTCAGCACCGGTTCACTTGTTACTCGTTGTTTTAGCGTTTCAAACGCATGTTGTTGTTGTGGTCCCCAGCTCCATTCCGCTGTCTTCTTTGTGAGATTGTTAAGAGGTTTAGCGATCGACGCAAATCCTCTGATAAAAAGGCGATAAAAATTGCAGAATCCGAGAAAAGATCGTACGTCCTTGACCTTGGTTGGCGTTGGCCAGTCTTTGATGCCTGTGATTTTGATGGGATCCATGCGTGTTACCCCCTTTTCAAGGATTACCCCCAGGTAATCAAGGGGCACAGCATGGAAAGTGCATTTTTCTGGTTTGAAGTAGAGGTTGTATTGTTGTGCTACTTGAAGCACATCTTTCACTGCAGCGATGTGATCGTCAAGGGTTGTTTTTGTTGCGATGCCAATATCATCCATATATACTCGTATAATAGTGCCCCGTTGTTCGTGTTTTGAGATTGTGTCTTTATAGATAGCGTTCATCATTGTTTGGAACGTGGCTGGAGAATTGGTAAGCCCAAAGAACATAACCGTTGGTTCGAAAAGTCCGTAAGGTGTCTTGAACGCGGCTTTGTGTTCGTCACCCTTTTTGATTCGAATATTGTTGTACCCTCATCGAACATCGAGCTTTGTGTAAATGTGAGCACCGCTCAGATCTTTGATGGGGGTTTGGATGAGTGGAAGGGGATAGTTGTTGCGAATAGTATATTGATTTAATCGGCGATAGTCCTGTACCGGGCGTAGTTTTCCATCCTTCTTTTTGACAAAGAAAAATGGCGATGCGTACGGGGATTTTGACGGTCTAATGTATCCCTTCTTCAGGTGTTCGGTGATAAATTGTTTCACCTCCTGATCTTCACGCAACAATAAGTCGTAGATAGAGCAATTGATATGATCGGGAGTGTCCTTTTTCAATTCAATTGCGTGATCCCATTCCCGAGATGGGGGAAATCGATGAGACTCTTCCTCGCTAAATACCTTTTCGAATTCCTCATATTCGACTGGTATTGTTGTTTGTGGTGCGGGACCTGCCGCAATTGCCATTTCGGTGGCCGCTCCTTTTATTGAACATTGAGATTGGAGGATGGCGATGATATTGCTCTTTTTGTCATTGGATAGGGCGTGATTGGTAATGAGTTTGTTTGTGGGCTGTCCAATTGATTTGATAATGACTGGATGGGCATTTGAACGGATGTTGCCATTTTTCCAGTCAAATTCTGGTTGAAAGGCGCTGAGCCAAGGATATCCCAACAATATGTCTTCTCTTCCTATATCCGTGACCAGAAATCTCATTTCCCTATAATCTCCCTTGGTGAGTACTTGGAGATCGACGTAATGGGTAATCATCCCCCCTTTGTTGGTTGTATCATCAATATTGAATATTTTCCTGGGTTGTGGTAGTCGTGCCTTCCCCAATCCTAGCTTCTTTACAAATTGCTCGTTTATAAAATTTTCAGTAGCTCCCGAATCGACGAGAGCTTTGATGTCGGCCTTGTTGTAACGTGTTTGACAGAGTACTGGAATTCGCATAGAACGGAAGCGAGTTATGTATACAGCGTTACAACGTAATGCCCTTACCCAGGCCGTTGGGTTCAGGCGTCCCCAAAATCCTTTCTCCCCATCAACTCCTGCATGGCAAGATCCTTAAATTCGTCCGTTTCGTTTGCTGCCATGCATAGCCAGTCGTCCTTTCGCTGCGTAGCTGTTCTATCGTCTGCTACCATTTGGGCGATGTGAAGATCTTCGCCCGCTTCGCTGCGGTCATCCACTACCTCGGAGCTTCTTACATTGGTTCTAGGTTGTCGAGGCTGTGTACAATTGCGACTGAGGTGTCCCTTCTTTTGACAATTGTAACAAACGACTTCCCTTAGGTCTGGCGGTTGTCGCCTCTTTAAAAACCCTTCTCTTGGTTGGAAAGGGGGTCGTGGACCCCTTCGATCTTGCTCCAGTACTTGTTCTGCGTTAGCCAGTCTTCCTCTAGTCCTGGTACGATCAGCGGATGTATCCATAGCGTTTGGATTGCGATTTGATTGGAAAGCTTTCGGCCATCGCGATGGTGTTCCTTGTGTTTTGAATTGATTGAACTTATTCTGCATGTGAATCCATTCGCCGTGACATTGGATACTGTTATTCCGCCATTCTTCGTACGTTTGAGGTTTGTCCAGAGTGTATACGGTTTCATATAATTTGCGAGGAAGTCCTTCGGCGAATAATTTGACCACCAATGGTTCGTCTACTCGATAGCCAGCGAGACGAACTAGATTTTCGAATTTGGCCACGTACGCGTCAATGTCCTGATTTCCCATTTTGATTCCTTTTCGGAGTTCTGCTCGTGCTCTTTCTTCTCGTAGTGTGTCACGGAATTGTCGTTTGAATGACAATTGGACACTGTCCCATAACCATGGATTTGCGGGGTCGATATGGTTAACCTGTACTTGTAGTCGCATCCAGGCGCTGATAGATCCTACCCATTCAGTGACGTGAGGTCCTTGTATATAGGTGAGGAATAACATAGCTTTTTGGAATGGTATGGCCATCATCGGATTATTGATGTTGATGCCTTCATATAATTCCCATTGAAGAAGGAATTCTTCCACCTTGGATCAATCTCCAGTAAATATGTTTGGGGCATTACCCCACAACTTATCACTGTGTTGTCCCGGTACTCCACCTAGTCCTCCTACCGGTGGTCCTCCTCCTACTGGTGGTCCTCCTCCTCCTGGTGGGCCTCCTCCTCCTGGTGGTCCTCCTCCTCCTGGTGGTCCTCCTCCGGGTAATCCTCTTCCTGGTGATCCTCCACTCGGTGGTCCTCCACCCGGTGGTCCTCCACCCGGTGGTCCTCCACCCGGTGGTCCTCCACCCGGTGGTCCTCCACCCGGTGGTCCTCCACCCGGTGGTCCTCCACCCGGTGGTCCTCCACCCGGTGGTCCTCCACCCGGTGGTCCTCCACCCGGTGGTCCTCCACCCGGTGGTCCTCCACCCGGTGGTCCTCCACCCGGTGGTCCTCCACCCGGTGGTCCTCCACCCGGTGGTCCTCCACCCGGTGGTCCTCCACCCGGTGGTCCTCCACCCGGTGGTCCTCCACCCGGTGGTCCTCCACCCGGTGGTCCTCCACCCGGTGGTATTTGTGGCCTCCAGTTTTGTGGAATTCGGATAGGAAATCTGTTGAAGTATCTCAGTTCCGTTTTAATTATCATTTGTCTCTGATGCAGTGTTTTGCAAACCTGCGCGATATATTTACTTTGGATCCCGTTTGTTTTGATGCCCGTGCTAGTACGATGCCACCTCCCCGCACTTTACCCATATGTGTATTGTCCCTGTGCGGAGGCGGAATACTTCGGTACTATACAGTTCTTACTTTCTGTCTACTTAAACACCTTCGATAGCATGTAGCACCTCAGTTCTGCTTTCCGCGCGCAGTAACTGAGGTGAGCTTTGTTTCCTTTACTTACAGTTTCCCTGTACTCATTCGCCCTAGTTGGCATTGTCTTCCGTACAGGTGAATAAACATGTAGTTCTGCTTTCCGCGCGCAGTAACTGAGTTGGCATTGTCTTCCGTACAGACTTCGCCCGCGCGCATCTAATCTTATCAGCTCATAACTCACCCCCTTTTCATTACGCACCGCGTCCATAATCTTAAGAGGTTATGGGCCCTGCCATGCCCGCTGCTATGTCCGACCCCCTTGCTACATCTGTTCCTCGTCTTGATCCCACCGGCTCCAACTGGGCTATCTTCGCCATGCGGTTCCAGGAAGCGATGGAGGCCAACCAGAAGTGGAAGCACTTCACTGGCACTCCCGGTCGTCCTACCCCTGCAGACGCTAGTAAGCTAACTGATGAAGAAACCAAAGCCATTGCCGACTGGGACCATGACGAAGTCGTGTCCCGTTACCTCCTCTCCCAACGCCTACCCGACTCCACCGCTGTCCGTCTGAAGGGTCTCACTACGGCTAAAGAACGCTGGGACAAAGTGAAAGCTGAGTTCAGCGTGAAGAGCCAGTATGCCGAAGCCGACATGCTTACCTCGTTCTCGGAAATGCGCTGTCCGCGCGGAGGCGACGTCCGGTCGTTCCTCGGGTCAATGCGCGTGAAGCGCGAGGAGCTTGCTGCAGTTGGCGTGACCATGTCTGACAAGGAATACCGGTCAGCGATCATCAAATCCCTCCCGGAGGAAATGTCGAAATTTGCCTCCAGCCTACTCACCGCCTCCCGTGTCATCCAACCCTCCGCTTCCATTGACCCCGACATCCTCATCGACCACATCTCCGAGGAGGCCGATAGGGTGTCTGCGCGGCGCAAGCGGGACGGTGGTTCGTCTGGCAAAGGCAAGCAGCCTCAGTCCCAAGGTCAGGACGAGGCGTTGGCAGCAACGCAGGGGGAGGGTGGAAAGAAGAAACGCAAGGGGAAGTGCCACAACTGTGGCAAGCAGGGCCATTGGGCCCGCGAGTGCAGGTCACCGAAGAAAGACCAGCAGTCTAACAACCAAAATCAGCAGTCGTCGGGGCAGTCTAGTCAGCCACCGACTTACCAAAACTCTACCAAGGCCGAGAACAAGCCTGTCGGGTCAGCCAACGCCGTCGACGATGAGCCGGACGGGTGCTGGTCCGCTGTGTTCGTCGGCGACGTGCTTGAGTCCGAAGCACCAGTCCCTACCCCTCAGCAGTGCGAAGAGGCAGGAGCAAGCGCCGTATCGTCAGGCGGGCTTGCTGCCGCTGCCATCACGCAGGTCGAGGAGTCCAAGTCCACCCGCGTCGAGCTCTATGATTCAGGAGCAACGCGTCATATTTCCCCATACCGTGCCGACTTCATTACCTACTGTTCCCTTGACCCCCCGCTCTATTTGAATGCTGCAAATGGGCAGCAGTTCCCTGCGGTTGGTACAGGAAACATGGTCGTCAGTGCACCGAACGGCAACAGGTGGTCAGAACTTACATTGGAGAAAGTCCTCTACGCCCCGTCAGTCGGCTACACCCTGGTGTCGCTCGGCACACTGGACCACCTTGGCTACCATATCGCTATCGGTGGGGGCCATCTTCAAATCCGGTCGCATGAGGGAGAACGCCTCGCACGCATTGCGCGGACGACGCGTGGCCTTTACCGCGTGTCGCATGAAGCTGACGCGGGTTATGCTGTAGAAGTCGTCAGCGTCATGGAGTTACACCGTCGCATGGGGCACATCGCACCTGCGAGCGCACGCAAGCTCGTGCACGATGGCCTCGTCACTGGTATCGCCCTTGATCCGGCTTCGCAGGAAGAGCACTGCGAGGCATGCATCTACGCACGCGCGACTCGGCAGCCAGTCCCAAAGCTTCGAGTCAGCGCGCAGGCCAAGCAATTTGGTGATGAGATTCATACCGACGTGTGGGGGCCTTCCCCAGTGGCCACCCGGCGTGGGCGTCGTTACTTCGTCACCTTCACGGACGATGCGACGCGCTTCACCGCAACCTACCTCCTCCTGACGAAGAGTGAGGCTTTCACAGCCTACTGCCAATTCGAGGCTTGGGCACGCACGCAGAATCACTGCACTGCGTTCAAAGTCGTGCGCTCCGACCGAGGGGGAGAGTACCTCAGCAAAGCGTTTGATCAGCACCTCGCAGCCGCCGGAACTGCACGACGACTCACCGTCCACGACACCCCCGAGCTCAATGGCATCGCCGAGCGCTTGAACCGCACTCTCGGTGAGAAAGTGCGGGCGCTGCTCCACATGGCAGCCCTCCCTCCAAGCATGTGGGGCGAGGCGTTGCGTCATTCGACGTGGCTGAAAAACCGAACGTCGACGCGGGCACTTGGTGGCAAAACACCCTGGCAGGCGTTGTACGGAACGCCGCCCGACTTGTCGCGCTTGAAGCGTTTCGGCGAGCCGGTATGGGTGCACGATGCCAGCGGTTCGAAGCTGGATCCGCGCGCTCGTGAGGGGCGTTGGATCGGTTTCGATACCGACTCCCGAGGCCACCGAATCTACTGGCCTGCAAACAAGTCTGTCAGTGTCGAACGCAGTGTCTATTTCGCTGCGGCCGAACGGCTCGAGGGGGAGAGTATGGATGTACCCACCTCCAAAGCCGTGCAGAACGAGCCGCACGCCGCGCCGCCGCCCACGTTGCCCATGCTGCCAGCACCACCTCCTGATGAGGCTCCTCCATCCCCTGCGTCGTCGTTGACCTCGCTTTCGTCTTCGTCGTCGTCGCGAGAAGTTTCCGAGTCCTTGCAACTTGATGAACCTGACCCAGAGCCCCAGCCAGAGCTCAGACGCTCGGCTCGACTTCGTAAACCGTCGCGTTGGGTTCGTGAGCTCCAGGAAGGCGTTGGCGTCGCCTCGGAGCGTGCCTCTGACCCTGTAGTCCCCAGGGGTGTCTCGGTTCCAGGAGGTTTCGGGCTAGACGAAGAAAACGAGTCAGAAAACGTAGTGCAAGGTGTATGGTCGGTTGAAGCTGGCTTACCTGCGCTCCGAGAAGATTGGCTCGGAGTTGAGGTGGCTCTTGTGGCTGAGACCTCGGACTCCGAAGCGCTCGAGCCTCGCAACCTGGCCGAGGCGAAACGTCGCCCCGACTGGCCTCTGTGGGAGCAAGCCATCTTCGAAGAGCTCAACACGCTGCGAACGGCCGGCACTTGGACGCTCGAGCACGCACCACCAGGAGCTAACGTCATAGGCTCCAAGTGGGTCTTCAAGGCCAAGAAAGATGCGTCGGGCAAAGTCGTTCGGTACAAGGCCCGCCTCGTCGCCCAAGGGTTCAGCCAAGTCGAGGGTGTCGACTACTTCGATACGTATGCCCCAGTCGCCAGGCTCCCGTCATCTCGTGCGGTCATTGCTATGGCCAATCGGCTCGGACTCGAGCTGCACCAGGTTGATATCAAAGGTGCATATCTGAATGGCGAACTCACGGCTGATGAAGTCCTGTACATGCGTCACCCCCCGGGCTACCGCGAGGACTCTTCGGGTCGTGTTCTTCGGCTTCGGAAGTCTCTCTACGGCCTCAAACAGGCTGGCCGGCGATGGTACCAAAAGTTCGTCAGTATCCTCAGTTCCCTCAGCTTCCAGCAGTACAAAGTCGATCAAGCCGTTTTCTACAAACACTCCAAGTCTCCCCTCGTCCAGATTATCATCGCCGTACACGTAGATGACTGTACCATTGCAGCAAACAACACTTCTGCGGTCGACGCTCTCAAGGCCGGACTCCGTAAGCACGTTGAGGTTACAGACCTCGGCGAGCTTCACTGGATGCTCGGAATCGAGGTGCGACGCGACCGAGCAGGTGGTACAATTGGCTTGGGGCAGCGATCGTATATCGATTCGATCCTGCGTCGTTTCGGCTTCGACGACAGCAAACCTGTGTCCACTCCCTTCGACACACAGGTCCGGCTCACTCTGGAGCAGGCCCCGGTGGATGCGGCGGAATTCGCGGTCATGCGCGATGTGCCGTACCGTGAGGCTGTCGGCGCGCTCAACTGGGCTGCGCTCGCAACACGCCCCGACATCGCTTTTGCTGTAGCGACAGTAGCCCGTTTCTTGGCCAATCCCGGGATGGCTCACTGGAATGCGGTCAAGCGCATTTTCCGCTACCTTGCAGGCACGCGCGACCTATGGCTGACATATGGCGAGTCACGTAGGACTCTGGTTGGCTATGCCGACGCCGATGGCAGCATGACCGAGGACCGCCGTGCGATCACAGGCTATGCCTTCCTGATTGATGGCGGGGCCGTGTCGTGGTCTTCCAAGAAGCAGGAGATTGTCTCACTCTCGACCACGGAGTGAGTACGTCGCAGCAACGCATGGGATGAAGGAAGCCTTGTGGCTCCGGAACCTGCTTGCTGAGGTCTTCGAGCCTCTTGCTGATGCGACCACTCTCTTCTCGGACAACCAATCGGCTATCGCGTTGACCCGCGACCATCAATTCCACGCGCGCACGAAGCACATCGACGTGCGCTACCACTTCATCCGATGGGTGGTCGAAAATGGTGCTCTGCGCCTTGTCTATTGCCCAACAGCTGACATGGTGGCCGACGCACTAACAAAAGCTCTCCCCTCGCTGAAGGTCAAGCACTTTGCAGAGTGTCTCGGACTTCGCGCAGTTTGAGGGGGAGTGTTGAAGTATCTCAGTTCCGTTTTAATTATCATTTGTCTCTGATGCAGTGTTTTGCAAACCTGCGCGATATATTTACTTTGGATCCCGTTTGTTTTGATGCCCGTGCTAGTACGATGCCACCTCCCCGCACTTTACCCATATGTGTATTGTCCCTGTGCGGAGGCGGAATACTTCGGTACTATACAGTTCTTACTTTCTGTCTACTTAAACACCTTCGATAGCATGTAGCACCTCAGTTCTGCTTTCCGCGCGCAGTAACTGAGGTGAGCTTTGTTTCCTTTACTTACAGTTTCCCTGTACTCATTCGCCCTAGTTGGCATTGTCTTCCGTACAGGTGAATAAACATGTAGTTCTGCTTTCCGCGCGCAGTAACTGAGTTGGCATTGTCTTCCGTACAGACTTCGCCCACGCGCATCTAATCTTATCAGCTCATAACTCACCCCCTTTTCATTACGCACCGCGTCCATAATCTTAAGAAAATCCCCTTCCTGGAAAAGGATCTTGATCTGGGGGGTCTGGTCGATCTGACCCTGTGATACGTAAGTCTGCTAGTTCATCAAGTGTAAGCGTCCTTCCTGCGGTTTGATGTATAGTTTGGGTAGTCATGATTGGACTAATATGTAGCTGTTCGGTAACCCTTGCTAGTTGATCGACGATAGGTACCGGTTCTTGAATGGTAATGTTTTCTGGTTCTTCCTGTTGAACCGATTCTGCTTCTGATGGTATAGTGGTAGGGGATGGAGGTAGTATTGCTCCGAGTGATTGTGCTTCTGATCGAGTGAGTTCGTTTATGAAGATGTCTAGTCCGTAGGAGGTGGGAGCAATTCGACGTCCTTCCCACTCTCGAGCCCTTTCAAACCACTGTAATTCTACCCAGCAAAGGTGATCGTTATCAAACTCAACTGGGTGAAGGAATGCGTCTTCTCCGTCTCTGGCGTAATATCCTTCGATATCGTCAACTATTGTCCACGCTGCACTCTTGGTAAAACGTTGTGGAACAGTTCTCGTTCCCCTTTGTGCGAACCAAAGGACTGGCTCCCCAAATGTCGTCCAACAACTTGCGGTTGTATCTTGTGACGCCACGATGAATAGCTTGGTCTTAATGTAGCGTTATCACCTAACGCTGGCCTGACTTAGGTGACTTGTGAAGGCGAGACAAGATAAAAGACACGTAACAACTGGTTGATACACCAAATCGAAGATATTGGGTATTTGAGCGAAATCACAAGGGACAATGTCCACAAGGATGAATAGCGAAGAGTGATCACTTAGTACCCATGGTACTAGTATATGAGAAAAGGTGATGATTCGAGAAGACCAAGCTAAAGAGCCTTGGTCTTGACACTACAGCTTATATACAGTTACTTGCTGGCTTTAAAGCGCAGCTGGAATCCTAAACCCTAGTACCGCTATACTAGTAATGAGTAAGTGTCCGTTCTAATAATACCTGAAACACCAGCAATTCCAAACACCGGCAACGCATAAGTGTCCATGACTAATATATGCTTACTATCGTAGTCATAACCAACTAGTAAGCAGTCCGAAGCTCCGAGAATCTCGTCATCCTTTGAAGTCAGCAACAAAACGATGTCAACGTGACAGCGCAAGTCTTATCAGTATCACACGTGGTGATATTGAAGACTTCTGGGGTGTTTCACATCAGGCGTCACTGTAAACGCGATATTGTGGACACCTTTACTCATCACTTTTACGCAAACGGACATGGGTGGACCATAGGGACCGGTTTTCCTATAAATGAGGGGAGTAGAGCCCCTCTAAGAATACAAGTCGTTCACTCTACGCACACTTGAGCACTCCTCTCTACAAACCTCTATACTAGTCTCTATACCTTCACAAGGTGAGACTCCATGACACTGTTTGCTGCGCTAGTTGCTGCGCAACAAAGAGCGTGCGACCTCTTTCACCAGAGTACAGGAATTTTGGTTTCATTCAAGTAAGTTAGTATCGTTATTTTAGAACCCTTACTGTTACGTTCCCACTGAACGTTGATCCGACTTGGATCCGATGGGTCTTCCTTGCTTCAACTCTGAGCAAAGCGCACAGCTTCTGAACTCAGGAATGACTTTGGGCAACTTGTAAAGGGCGAATAATCAATAAGGTCCCCTTGTACCGCCTATCTTGAGGTCCATTTCAAGGTGGCAACGCCTAACTCTTAAGTTGGCAACAAGAAAGTCACAAAGACCAATGACTCTGCTATAAGACTGTCTGAACTTCCTGAGAAGAGTACAGGTGGGTTTTAAGACAACTAAGCTAATGAACCATAGCGCAACTTGTATAGTATTTATAGTGAATGTCCGTCAAGCCACAAAAGGCGACACCATAGTATGAGTAGTAAGAAAGGCATAATGACTCACAGATTGTAACGTCCCGGGTCATAGTAAGTATCTGACCTAACCGATAACCGAGGGGGCGTGATCAAGGGGACACTTACTGTACTATACAACGACTGATGACTGACCGATTACTGTACGATGACTGATGACTGACTGACGGATTACGATACGCTGACTGATGGCCTGTAGTGGGCTGACTGTACAACTGTGGATGATTACCAGCAGAGTAGTAGTAGTGGCGGTCTCGCTGACGAAGGCGGATCGCGCGTATAGGTTATAAGGAAGCTATCGACTGTTGTAGTCGATAGCTTGGATTTCTTGTACATCTCCAGACTTGTTATCCAAAGCCGGGTTCTCATCTCATATTCTCTCGTCCTTCGGGGCCGCGTACTCAAAGTATCAACTCCGCCTTCGTGCGTTGAGACGTCGCTCAGCCTTTGTGCTTGAGTAAGACCACTGCTAAGTCACCGCGTTCACTCTACGTCGCCTAAGTCAGGCTCACGTGCTGCTCGCACGTAACATTAAATCCAAGCTCTCCAATAAACCGGACGCCGTGGCAACTCTCAATACTAAAGACGGCTGGGACTTCGTGCCCTATCGTATCAACTCAAGAGAACGGGACACACCCATTCGATACCTCGTAGGACGAGTGAGGTGGCGACACGTACCAGACACCAGAAGATCCGAAGAAAACAATACCGGATACTACGCGGAAGCAGCGACATCGCAGCGCTTCCATCCAGTAGTGTTCAACAAAGAGCGCTGTTGCTGGGTCGAACTCAGGTGGAGCAACACCAACAGCTATTTCGAAGCAACACGACCAGCCGCCGACGACCTAAACATTAACATACCACTAGTCGACGCACGACCAATTGATCAACAAGGGGCCATAGACGGCCACGAAGAACCAGACCTTGACACAGAACCACCTAGGACAGAATTTCAACTACGAACAACTAGTCCACCCCCGTCAAGCCACACTAGCGAAAGATCGCCAACCCCCCGAAGTGAAGGTGAACCTGAAGCGATCGCAGTACAATCACCAGAAGTAGACGCACTAGTCGCGCAAACAGCTGAGTTGCATATTCCTGAACCTATCAGGGGAATGCCATACAGCTACATGACTACTCAAACAGAAGTCTCACCACCCCGACTCGTTATCAACGAACAAACGGGTCATGTTCAACAACTGCAACCAGAAGATATGGAAGCCGTCAATCGAGCCATGGGACCAGACGTCCCTGACGCACCAAGCATCCCTGAAGGAACTGACATGTTCCACGAATTCAGGCTCAACCGCAACAGAGTACCATCACCAGACAATAGACCCTTCCCACCACTAAGAGGACCACCAGGAAGAGGACCACCCGGAGGAGGACCACCGGGGGAGGACCACCAGGAGGAGGACCACCAGGAGGAGGACCACCCCTCGCGGGACCTGCAGTAGCCATGCAAGGGGGTAACGATAAATTTATCGGTAACCCGCCACCCACATTCACAGGACAAAGGTCGCAAGCCGAGGCCTTCATCCTTCAATGGGAAGTCTACGCAGGAGTCAACGCAAACCACTCGGCCATGATAAACAAATACCAAAAAGCTATGTTATTTCTAACATACATTCAGGGAAACGCGGTTAACCAGTGGGTTATGTCCGCCAGCCGATGGCTCGTAAACGAGGTGGCCACAGGAACCAGTCAATTCGACAATAGGTTATGGGAGAACCTACTTAATGCATTCCAAAGACAGTTCGGCGACGTTCTTAGCAAAGAACGAGCACAAGCACAACTGGATGCTGGAATACACATGAAGGACGGCAAGATCGACGATTATATTGCCCTATACGAACAACTCGTTCGACACGCAGGGTACAACATCAATAACGAACAAACACTCAAGTATTTCACAAAGGGGCTACCAAGAGCGCTATACGAAACCATGTACCAACATGACGATCCTCGAAATTACGAAGAGTGGAGAGAATCCGCCCTAAAGAGGCAACAAAAATGGATTCACATGCAGACGGTCAGGGGAAACCTTGACGCATTCAAACCAGGACGTGCTACAGGAGGAGCATTAGCTAAGTTGCTCGCGCCACTGCAAAATGATGACCGAATGGACACATCAGCAGATCGGGTACGAGGACGACTGGCAGGAGCCGAAGAAGTCATAGCAAACCACCCCAGAAACAACAGGCCGCCATTCCCACCACGAGGGGGATTTATCCAGCGACAATTCAAACGAGACCATAGTCAAACGCAGTGTTACAACTGCCAGAAGATGGGTCACATCAGCCGCGACTGCAGACAGCCTCGCAGACGCCGCGATACACAAGTACGCACTACAGAAGCTGCTGCAGAAGCCCCGCAAACCAAAGAAGAAAAAGCGGCGGAATGGCTACGAGGAGTAGCAGGGGATGATGAAGAAGTCAAAGACCTGGTCCTACAGCAATTGATGGGACAGGATTTTGGAAGCGCCTAAACCCGGCGGCCTGGGTGAGGGCAATAAATTGTAACTCTGTGTACATTATGCGCTACCGTTCTATGAGAGTACCAGTGTCTATTCGTGCAAGTTACAATATGGCCGACATCAAAGCGTTGGTGGACTCAGGAGCCACCGACAACTTCATTCATCCGCAATTTGTCAAGAGAATGGGGTTAGGACAACGGGCACTAGATAAGCCCAAAAACATCTACAACATAGATGATACCACTAATAAAGCGGGACAGATTACACACTATCTAACGCTTAACGTGGAAACCGGAGGGACAAAAAAGGAAATGCGCTTCCTTATCACCGACATAGGAAAGGAAGACATACTGCTGGGATATCCATGGCTCGCAACATATGAACCAAGGTTCAGTTGGCGCCACGCCACTATAGATGAGAAACAACTCCCTATAGTGTTGCGAACATTAACCCAAATGACAGAAAAGCAGTATTGCGAGACTATTAACAGAGGAAGAAAACGACACCAAGGGTATCGCGATTGTTCACAACAGAAGCAAAAGAACAAATCGTAACGACCCTAGAGAACAAGTGTATGGACGAAGATCGGCGGTGGAACTCGCGTGGATGCCAAACAATATACCGCGGAGGTCAAAATACCAGCAGAATACCAACACTTCGCAAAGGTATTCAGCGAAGAAGAATCAAAGCGGTTTCCTCCAAAGAGGAGCTGCGATCACGCAATCGAATTCAAGAAAGGAGTGCCCGACGTAATAGACTGCAAAGTCTATCCAATGACAAGAACAGAAGACGAGGCGCTAGACAACTTCATAGATGAACAATAGAGAAGGGATACATCCGTCCCTCGAAATCCCCGTACGCATCATCATTCTTCTTCATCAAAAAGAAGGATGGAAAGCTACGACCCGTACAGGACTATCGACGAATCAACGAGTGGACAATACGAAACCATATCCACTTCCACTCATTGACGATCTCATCAGAGACCTTGGCGGAGCACAAATATTCAGCAAACTCAACGTTCGCCAGGATACAACAACATAGAATCAAGGAAGGGGATGAACACAAAGCCGCGTTCAAAACACGACGTGGACTTTTCGAACCAACTGTCATGTACTTTGGACTGTGCAACTCCCGGCAACGTTCCAAAGTTTCATGAACGAAATATACCAACCAACGATAGCAAAACACGAACCTAACGGAACGATCATTCGGGTCTACATGGACGACATCGCCATAGCCACGAAACGACAAGAAAACACACTCGAACAACATCAGAAAGCGTGTGTGATGTCCTGGAAGTCGCTCAAAAACACAACCTCTTCTTCAAACCAGAGAAATGCGTGTTCAACGCGCCCAGTATCGATTACCTGGGGGTAATCCTTGAAGAGGGGGTAACACGCATGGACCCTATCAAAATTTCGGGTGTTCGCGACTGGACATCCCCCACATCAGTAAAGGACGTACGTTCCTTCTTGGGGTTCTGCAACTTTTACAGGCAATTTATCAAGGGATTCGCAAACATTGCCAAACCACTAAATGAACTAACGCGCAAAGACGAACCATGGCAATGGACAGCAAGACATCAAACAGCGTTCGATACGCTCAAACGACGAATCACAACAGAACCCATACTGGCACATGCGGATCAGAAACAACAATTCGATCTAGAAGTGGATGCATCAGGGTTCGCTGTAGGAGCAGTGCTACTACAAAAGAAATCGGATGGGAAACGACACCCTGTGGGGTACTACTCAGCAACACTCAACGCTGCCCGAGCGAAACTACGACATATACAACCTGGAGTTGTTGCCATCGTAAAAGCGTTGAGAAATTGGAGACACCTATTGGCTGGATCTACACACAAAGTACGCATCTTTTCGGACCATCTCAACTTGCGTTACTGGCGAGATCCTCAGAAAATCAGCCGACGAATCGCTCGAGAAGTACTGGAACTGGCAGAGTACAACTTTGAGATACACCATGTCAAGGAACAGCAAATGGAAGAGCCGATGCACTATCACGACGAACCGATTACGACCAAGGAGAAAAGGACAACGAGAATGTCACAGTTCTACCGGACAAACTGTTCGTACGAACAATCAACACGCAACCAAAACAAGACGAGCAAAGGATACGCAAGTGGGTTGACCCCCACAAACTAACCAAAGCAGACGGACTATGGTGGTACCAAGGACAGAGACTGGTCGTCACAGGGACATCAGAGGAAATTAGAGAAGTAATTTCCACACATCATGACCCCCCTGTTCATGGACATCCAGGAATTAACCGAACGACCCAAATGGTGGAACGTCCACTACTGGTGGCCCACAATGAACAAGATATCGCTGAATATGTACGAGGATGGCGGAGTGTCAGCGATGCAAGGTCAATACACAAAGAACAAAGGCGCCGTTACAACCAATATTCCCAAAACCAGAAGCGACACCGTTCGAGGTAGTAGCGCTCGACTTCATTACTAAACTCCCGAAGTCCAGGGATTACGATTCCATACTAACAGTCACTGACCACGACTGTTCAAAAGCGTCTATATTCATACCATGCAAAGAAGAGATATCAGGCGAAGAAACAGCCGCACTATACGCCAAACATGTGGTCGCACGATTTGGCCTACCAACAAAACTGATCAGTGACCGAGATCCCTGGTTCGCATCCAAATTCACAAGAGAACTATGTCGAATCCTGGGGATACAGCAGAATATTTCGACTGCCTACCATCCACGAACGGACGGACAATCGGAGCGAACCAATCAATGGCTGGAACAATACCTCCGACTCTGGGCCAACGAAAGACAGAACAATTGGGCCGATCATCTAGCCTTAGCTGAGTTCGCACATAATAATTGGATAAACGAATCCACACGCGAGGACTCCATTCAGGTTGCTAATGGGATACCACCCACATACTAATTGGACGGATAAGAAATCACCCATACCACGGGTCACGGCCAGATTAGAACAATTGAAGGAGATAAGAAAATCAGGCACAAGAGCAAATGCGCCGAGCGCAACAGTCATGGGTCAAGCATCGTGACACCCCCCAAATATCAGCTAGGAGATAGGGTATGGCTAGAAGGACGCCACTTACGAACCAACCAGCCAACCACAAAGCTTGCGCCCCAGGAGACATGGACCGTTCGAGATCATCCAGGTGATGTCTCCCGTCAACTATCGACTCAAACTTCCCACGCAGTGGAGCATCCATGATGTGTTTCACATAGATCTTCTCACACCTTACAAAGAAAGCTGATTCACGGCGCAAACTACCACGCCCACCACCTGAATTGGTAGAGGACGTGGAAGAATACGAGGTCGAAAAGGTACTAGACTCGAGAAGACAAGGACGAGGGCGCAAACTCCAATATCTAATCAAATGGAAGGGGTACCCAGACTCGGATAACCAGTGGGTCCCGTGGAACGATGTACATGCGGACGAAGAGATAAGGAAGTACAAACAAGCCAATCCAACCGCTGAGACTCACATAAAGCAGTCTCAATCGGACCTCTAGGAAACGCATCCTCTGGACCTACTCATAAATGTCCTATGTCCCACTCACCACTATCACCATTGACGAGATCCCCCACGTCGACACCCTCACCACGTATGACGACAACAACAACGTGGACGACCCATTCTGCTCCGCCTGTTGAACACGTCAGAGCAGCAGCAGAACAAGACCGAGCCGAACAAGAAGCGCGAGACCTGGCCGAGGCTCGGCAGGCGATTTCCCACACCCGCAAGCGGACGAGTGGAGGAGGATGAGGAAGGGAGTTACGGGCTGTTGAAGGAAGTGATGACCTCCTGGCGGCTGGACAAGTAACGAAGATGACGCCGCAGGAGAGACGGATGAGGATACAGATTGACACGGCAAGTATCGTACAGCCCTCCACCGCCTTCACATCATCCACCGCCGTCGATCAATACAGCGACGACGAGTCCTCGATGGATCCTACACGACGCCAACATCATCTGTACCAGATGACAACCCCATCGACTATTGCCACTGCGCACCTATGCGCGTGCCCCCCCGAGTCCAAGAAGAAGACAGCAACATTACCGAAGAAGCCATGGATGACGAAGAAACGAGCACCTACAGTTGCTGTCGTCTATGGACCGACTGCGGAGGAAGGATACGCCGCTATGGGGCGACTCCCGTCGTACGCCGAAGCCCGAGACCCCTCACCCATCAATACGCGCGGAGCGCATGCGCCGAGGCGCCCTATCCGTGCCATATCGCCTACCCCCCAAGGCTTCGTCCTCAACAACGGGATGAACTGGGTACCTATGGTATCGAGCACGAGGGGCGACGTATCCCTGCCAGATACGTAGCGAGTGAGGATGCAAGATAATCCGGAGGCGTTCGGGACGATGGGGAGGGGCGAGCCGATTTACCGCGGAGATATACACGCCGAGCCGTGTCGAGATATGGGACCCCCAGCTGAGTACACCCGCGAAGAACTGCTATACCTTCGCGCTGACTTCCGGGGACGACGCCAGGTAGAGAAGCCCTCGCAAGGCTGGGGACATTTCCCTTGCCGCCGAAGTGAGGCGCTAACCGCTCGTCCCAGGAAGTCATCAAGGAGCTGGAGATCGCCATCAAGAGGCTCGAAGATTGACATCTTCGTGCATGTCGATCGCGCACGACACTCCGCAAGGAGGCTGGGAAGAGCACACGCCCTCGTAAGGATACGAGACGAGCATGAGACGGATGTCGGACTCACTACGGTACCGAATTGGGTAGTGGAGCGAGGGCGCTCACCCTTGTGAAGGGGGTGATGTAACGTCCCGGGTCATAGTAAGTATCTGACCTAACCCATAAGCGATGGGACGTGATCAAGGGGTGCTTACTGTTCTTCTCTGACTGATGGCTGTGGACTTACTCATGCATACGATGTTGATTACTGATAGTATTACCGATCCGATGATTAAGGCTGACTGTACGATTACTGAGTAGTAGCAGTTGTGGCGTTCGTATTAGTGGACGATTATCCAGCAGGTAGTAGTGGCGGTCTCGCTGACGAAGGGCGGATCGCGCGTTAGTGTTATAAGGGAAGCTATCGACTGTTGTGGTCGATAGCTTGGATTTCTTGTACATTCTCCAGACTTGTTATCCAAAGCCGTCTCTTTCTCTCTCCGGGGTACTCGATATCAACTCCGCCTTCGTGCGTTGAGACGTGCTCAGCCTTGTGCTTGAGTCGGACTACTGCTAAGTCACCGCGTTCACTCTACAACGCCTAAGTCAGGCTCACGTGCTGCTCGCACGTAACACCGGATCACCGCACAAAGTACGCATATTCTTGGATCATCTCAAACCTCCGGTACTGGCGAGACCCCAGAAGATCAGCCGAAGGATCGCCAGAAGAAGTCTTGGAATTGGCCAAATATACTTTGAGATACACCACGTAAAAGGAACTGCCAATGGAAGAGCCGATGCCCTGTCAAGACGCCCCGATTACGACCAAGGGGAGAAAGACAACGAAAATGTCACGGTCCTATGTAACGTTTTGACCCAACGCTACCTTCAGTACTGCCTTGATGTCACGTGGTGACATCGTACCGAACCCTGCGCGCACCAGACGTCGCAAGTGCACTCATGAGCACTGGAAGAACTGTCAAGATTACCTGAAGCACACACATGGGTATTAGGTCAGCCGCATATAGCGAAGAAGAAGAAGAGGTTCGCGCTCTCGTATGGGCCCAGGCAGATGGATATCCTGAGGCAGAAGAAGAAGACTATGCAGTGGAGGAGGATGAAGCCCTCCGTATACGCCAGTTAGTGAGTGGAATGATCGTCCACCCGTCGTCTTCAGACACTGGCACAAGTGTAACAGGAAGGATGAAGGTCACGTGATCTGTCACGTGAAAGTCCCAGATCATGCCTTGTATCTGGTCTAACCCATAAGTCATGGGACTTCAAGGATGGAAGGTTTTGTATTACGCAACGTTTCCTCGGATGTGAGATTCCCGAGAGGCTGAAGAAGATGTCATGTGTAGAAGAGGAGGTCAAGTCCCAGGTCACAGTATGTATCTGACCTAAGCCATAACTCAGGGGACTTCGGTGTTGTATCAAGAATGGAAGATTATAGAAGGTTTCTGGAAGGGCCATGGTAGGCATGAGGTCAGAGGCGATTCCTGACAGCTGAAGGTCTAGACATTCCCTTTTGTGGTTCAAGTTCTGATGGAACAGGTTTCTGATGCGCTGGTGTTGCGCCTTGACATTTGTTATCTCTGTTCTCTATTGTTCTCTTGTTCTATGATGTCATTTGTGAGTCATGTGTTGTTCTTATCTCTGACTCATGGTCGTGTTATCTCTGACTCATGTGGGGCCTTATGCCTCATGTACTGTATGTTTCATGATAAGCCCTGTGGCTTGATGGACAATTCTCATTGGCAGATTAGGTCGTGAGTCGTGTTACTATAGTTCGAGCTCAGCTTGAAAGTACTATATATACTAGGCAGGTATCGCTAGTAGTCGTTAGCTTAGTTGTTTTTGGACTTCCACCTGTATTCCTCTCAGGTCTTATTCAAAGCATTCTTATAGCAGAGTCATTGGTCTGTGTGACTAGTATCTTATCTTGTTGCCAACTTGTGTGTCAAAGCTATCACCTTGTTAGGCCATTCCAAGGGGACCTTTTCTGGTTTATCGCCCTTCACGAGTTCTTGTTGAGTTGTAAGCCATGTGCTTAGCTCATTGTTTGATTCAAGGAAAGCCCTCGGATCCAAGTCGGTACAGCGTTTGGTGGAAACGCTACACTTGACCTGTAGCACTGGAACACTTGACGTTGACGAGAGTCGACGCTACTCCAAATGACGCCTGGATAGCCAGATGATGACAAGAGAGGACCAAGGAGTGAGGCCTCTATAGATAAGTCCTCAAAGGGACAACAAGCACAGCAGACACAAATGAGGGGATAGCAATGCAATTAACAGGGACCAGCCTACTAGTCGTGAGGTGGTATGAGAATACAAAGCTAAGGACCGTACTGTCCAAAGCCCTACTCTATATACTGCTCAGGAGCTGGGTTTCAACCTAAGCTCCCGGCCAAACCCTAATACAATGAAGATAAGCATAAGGCTTATCCTCCAATAAGATGCGTCCATCACTGATGCTCCACTACTCCACAACACATGGCGGATAGCCTTAAGGGCCATCAGTGATAAGAGTCATAATGACTCAGAGATACGCTAAATATAGAATCCATCAAAATATCCATCAGAACCCCAAGATAAGGGCCTGGAGTGGCCTCGGCTTCTGATAAGCCGGCAATGGGTTCTCACCTGACCTGGTCACATGACTGGAACTTCCCACAGTCACATGCATTCTCACCAAGTCTTCAGATATTCTTTGCATGCCTTTGCAGGCAGCGCGCACTCTTGCACGTGCGCCGAATGTCACATGACCGCATGCACGGTACGTGACATCCTACCTAACAAACTGTTCATATGAACCATCAAACACTACGAGGACACAAGACAAACAAAAGATACGCAAATGGGTTGACCCTCACAAACTAAACGAAGGCCGACGACTATGGTGGTACCAAGGACAGAGACTGGTGATCACGGGAAAGCCAGACGAGATCAGAGAAGTAATCCGCACGCATCATGACCCTCCAATTTCACGGACACCAGGAATAAATCGAACAGCTCAGTTTTATAGAGCGAAACTACTGGTGGCCAACAATGAAGAACGACATCACAGAATACGTACGAGGATGCGCCGACTGTCAGCGATGCAAGGTCAACACACAAAAGACAAAGGCACCGTTACAACCAATATTCCCGAAACCAGAAGCAACACCATTTGAGGTAGTGGCGTTGGACTTTATTACGAAACTCCCAAATCACGAGGATATGACTCCATCCTAACAATCACTGACCACGATTGTTCGAAAAGCATCAGTATTCATACCATGCAGTGAAGAGATATCAGGAGAAGAAGCAGTGATTCTTTATGCCAAACACATGGTGGCCCAGTTTGGACTACCTTCAAAATCATCAGCGACCGAGACCCCCGATTCGCATCCAAGTTCACACGAGAACCGTGTCGGATTCTTGGGAAATACAACAAAATATTTCAACTGCCTACCACCCTCGAACCGATGGACAATCGGAACGCAATAACCAATGGTTGGAACAATACTCCGATTCTGGGTTAACGAGAGGCAAGACAACTGGCAAGTACCTCGCGCTAGCTGAATTCGCACACAACAACTGGACCAATGAGTCCACACGCGAGTCGCCATTTAGATTGCTGATGGGATATCACCCATGCGCTAATTGGACAGATAAGCTATCGCCAATACCACGAGTCGAGGCAAGACTGAAACATTGAAAGAGATAAGACAACAAGCGCAAGGACAAATGAAGAAAGCGCAACAGTCATGGATTAAAAATCGTGACACACCCAAAATATCAGGTGGGAGATAAGGTCTGGCTCGAAAGGACGCCACTTGCGCACCAACCAACCTACCACGAAGCTTGTCCCAGAAGACACGGCCCATTTACGGTAGCCCAGGTGATGTCTCCCGTCAATATCGACTAGAACTTCCCACACAGTGGAGCATCCATGATGTGTTTCACACAGACCTACTCACGCCTTACAAAGAAACAGTGACTCATGGCGCAAAAACTATCAGTGCCCACCACCAGAGTTGATAGATAACGTGGAAGAATACAAGGTTGAAAAAGTACTAGACTCAAGATGACAGGGCGTGGGTGCAAACTACAATACCTGATCAAGTGGAAGGGATACGCTGACTCGGACAACCAGTGGGTCACATGGAATGATGTTCATGCGGAGGAAGAGATAAGGAAGTTCAAACACAATAACCCGCAAGCTGAAATACCACTTAAAAGCGGCTTTGACAGAATGACCTACATCACCAATCCCTCATACAATGACTCATGTCCCACTCACCATTGTCCAACTTGACGACATCCCAACGTCAACACCCTGTTACACTCAGACCCCTCAAAGTGCCACAACACACAGACAGCGTAAGTGTCTACACGAACACTGGAAGAATTGCCATGATTACCCAGAGGCGCATACCTGGGAGGCACATGATCAAAAGGACATCAAAGAAGAAGAGGCCGTACGCGCACTCGTAGCGGCAGAAGAACAATAGCTACCTCACTTATGACGAGGCGTGTAGAGTTCGCCAGCTCATGAGTAACCTGATAACTCGTGGTAGAACCCAGATGCTGGCAGGAAGATTATTACAGGACAGATGAGGTCACGTGACACGGTCATGTGGAAAACCCCAGGTCACGGGATCTGACCTAAGCAATAAGTCAGGGGGCGTGTAGGTTGGAAGAAGCCATGGAATTGGTGGAAAGACAGTTGTGTCCCGAAGACGACCAACGACGACAAATAGCGATTGCGTGGTGTAAGACCAGCGACCT
>WITN01001042.1:0-27868 GCA_015025155.1 Lactarius quietus
AGGCAGAAGCGAAAGTGGGTCCAGCTGAGCAGACAGATACCCTTCCATGCGAGCCCCGGAGAGACCGTGAGACATGTTCAGTGATTTTTGATCCATGGCAAAGGCCGTGACTTCATCGAAACCTGCCAATTGTCTGTCCTTTCAACAACGTAAATAGCAGTAGACCATTGACAGAACCAAATTTCGGTGCTACAGTAACAGGCTAGGTTGGACTTGAAGGTCGCAGTGCGTCGGTCTTTGCGGGTGCACTCTGTGCAAGATTGGTGTGACAGGGAGGGGGGTCTGGAGGCGCATATCAGCTTTTTTAATACTAATAGCTTACAAGAAAATGAGTAAACTAGAAGACTGCAACTGCATAGAGTGGGAAGAACCACTGGTGACTGGCACGAAGTACGCGACAGGCAGGCCCTTATAGAGCAGCCAATGAGGGTTATACTCGGAAGGCGCAATCCTATGGAAAGCAAGAGTGAGCAGCTTCATTTTTCATATTCGAGATTTCGGCTAAGCTAAGCGAAATTTCGGCTAAGCTAAGTGAGATCCGGTGCCAGATATCCGGTATCCAAATCCGACTCCGATTTCAAATTATGTAATTTGTCCCTGGGACCATTGTCCCAGGACCTTCGACATACAGACACATTCAAGTTGTGCTTGTTGTCGTCAACAGCAAGCACGCTGCCAAAATTTCCAATATATTTCAAATAAATTAGCACAAACGAAAAGTTTTTACAATTTGTTTCTTAATAATATTAAATTATAATAATAAGTACTACAAATCCAAGCTGGGAGACCGATGGCGTTGATGCCAAATGTGAGGGGGGGGAAGGGAGAAGGCAAGGGAGAAGGTGAGGGAAAAGGCAAGGGAGAGCGAGAGTGAGAGGCAAGGGCGGGAGAGGGGGAGAGGTGGCAAGGGCGAGAGGGTGATAGAGGGAGAGGGCAGGAGAGCGGGAGAGTGAGAGGCGGGAGAGAGGGTGAGAGCGAGGGAGGTCAAGGTCGATTCAGAGAGAGGGCGGGAAAGGGAGGGCGGGAGAGGGACAGGCAGGAAGGAGGGTGGGAGGGCAGAAGGGAGGGAGAGAGAGGGACAGGCGGGGGAGGGCGGGAGGAGGACAGGGACAGGCAGGAGGGAGGGCGGGAGGAGGGACAGGGACAGGCGGCGGGAGGGAGAGCCAGAGAGGGGATGAGTGGGAGGAGAGAGAGGGCGGAGAGAGGGAGAGGCAGGGAGAGGAGAGGGCGGAGATCTAGAGGGAGGGGCAGGAAGGAGGGAGAGGGCGGGAGAGGCGGGAGAGGCGGGAGAGAGGGAGAGGGCGAGAGAGGGACAGAGAGACGGAGAGAGAGGGATGGAGAGAGAGGGAGAGGGAGGCGGGAGGGAGGGAGGGAGAGGTAGAGGTGGGAGGGAGGGAGAGAGAGGTAGAGGCGGGAGGGAAGGAGGGAGATGGCGAGGGCAAGAGGGCAAGAGTGGGAGAGGGCGAGAGAGGGCGAGAGGAGGGGATGGGAGAGAGGGGGAAGGCGGGAGAGGGCGAGAGGGGGGGAGAGGGAGGGCGGGAAGAGGGTGAGGTGGGACGGATGGACGGATGGATAGGAGAGGGCGGGAGGAGGGTGAGGGCGAGAGGGCGAGAGAGGGTGAGGCGGGAGAGGAAAGGTGAGGTGGGAGAGAAGGTGAGGGTGAGAGGGTGAGAGGGTGAGTGTAACATTTGGGCTGGTAAGCAGGATGACGAGTCGCTCCCAAGGTCTTACCTATCAAGTGGCTGGACTTACCAATGTACTGTACGATGACTGATGCTCTTAGTGAGCGGTTGACTGGTGCTTAGTAGTGATATTAGTATTATGTGTCATCATTGATCATAGTAGATGCTTGTATGCCTGTTATAAGGAAGCTGTCGACTGATGTGGTCGGCAGCTTGGATTTCTTGTTACTCTCTCTAGTCTTCTCAATCAATTGGGTTCCTCTCCTCCTCGAACTGTACTCCTCGGAAGGAACAGACTGCAAGACGCCTTGTTTGGCGATTGGTCATAGACGAATACTCCGCCTTCATGCATTGAGATGATCACTCAGCCTTCGTGCTTGAGGACAGACATTGCTAAGTCACTGTGTTCACCTTGCGCAGCCTAAGTCAGGCTTACGTGTTACCCACATGTTACATTAAATCCAAGCTCTACTTCAAACGAATGCCGTGGCAGTACTCACCACCAAAGATGGTTGGGACTTCCAACCCTACCAAGTAGAGGAAAGAAACCGTGACGCCCCGACCCGCTATATCATTGGACGAATCAGGTGGAGGTTAGTACCAGAAACCAGCAGAACAGACGAACAAAACACTGGGTACTATGTGGAGGCAGCAACTGCCCAAAGGTATCATCCCATTGTATTCAACAGAAAGCGCTGTTGCTGGGTCGAACTCAGGTACAGCCGATCAAGGGGGTTCTTTGAAGCAGCACGACCTGCAGGAGACGACCTCAATATTAACATTCCATTAACCGACACATGACCAATTGACGAACAAGGACCAATCGATGGTGAAGAAGACCAAGACCTCACATCAGAGCCACCACCCGCAGAACTACAACTACGAACACACACACCAGCAGCCACTAGCGTCACCAGTGAACGACCACCAACAGCCTCTGAAGCATCGGTGGAGCCAGAAAGCATAGCGGTACACTCACCAGAGATAGACACGCTTATCGCACGAACAGCCAAGTTGCATATCCCCGAACCAATCAGAGGAGCACCATATAGCTACATGACTACTCAAACAAGAGTATCATCACCCCGACTCATCATAAACGAACAGACGGGCCACGTACAACCACTACAACCAGAAGACATACAAGCAGCAAACCGAGCAATGGGACCAGACGTACCTGATGCACCAAGTCGCCAAGAAGAAACAGAAATGTTTCACAAGTTCAGAATGAACCGAAACAGAGTACCCTCCCCTGAAAATCGACCCATTCCCACCAATGAGGGGAGGAGGACCCCCTGGAAGAGGCCCCCCTAACGGAGGAAACCCCCATGGTGGAGGAGGTCCCCTGGAAGAGGAGGCCCGGGAAATGTACCGCAACAAGACATCAACGCTCCACAACCAGGGAGCAATAGCAAATTTATCGGAAACCTGCCACCAAGTTCACCAGAAACAGAGTGCACGCCGAGGCCTTTATCCTCCAGTGGGAGGTATACTCAGGGGTCAATGCCAACCATGCGGTGATGAGGAACAAGTACCAAAAAGCTATGTTGTTCCTCACATACATACAGGGAAATGCGGTTAACCAATGGGTAATGTCTGCAAGTCGATGGCTTGTCAACGAGGTCGCCACAGGAACTGACCAATTCGATAACAGGCTGTGGGAAAACCTCCTACACGCCTTCCAAAGACAATTTGGCAACGTTCTCAGCAAGGAACGAGCCCAAGCCCAGCTCGATGCTGGCATACACATGAAGGATGGCAAAATCAACGACTACATTGCCACATTCGAACAGTTGGTTTGGCATGCTGGATATAACATCAACGCTGAACAAACACTCAAGTATTTCACAAGAGGACTACCGCGAGCCCTATACGAGACAATGTACCAACATGACGACCCCAGAAACTATGAGGAATGGAGAGAATCTGCCCTAAAAAGGCAACAAAAATGGATTCACATGCAGACTGTTATGATTTACCATTCAAGCGGGTAAGCGGGATGACGAGTCGCTCCTGGGACTTACTCATTTACTATTACGCCTTCCTCTCTTCCTTACTCATATCGTCGTGTTTCACTTACTGAGGCATCTCACTCATGCTTACTATGTGGATTACTGATAGTTGTACCATGGCTTACTGATAGTAGTAGTAGTGGCGGTATTGCTGACGAAGGCATACTGTCAGCGTTGCTTATAAGGCGGCTGTCGACTGATGTAGTCGGCAGCTTTACTCTTTTGTACCATCTCTCGAATCTACTCAGCTTCCACTCTCAAAGACTCGGGTGAAGAGCGCTCCCTTAGGAAGGCACTTTCAGGTGTCCTTACGTCATCAGAGTCACGCCTGTGTGCATAGACTCACGTTGCTAAGTTGATCCATCCTTCCACCGTGTAGTTTGGTCTAAGTCAGACCCTGGGTCAAGCGTGACCATAACATCAGAGTAAAGCTCTACACTACACCGTGGCGATCATCACAACCAAGGACGGTTGGGAATTCCAACCTTATCAAGTCGATACCAGAGAAAGGGACGCTCCCGCAAGATACGTCATCAACCGTGTCCGTTGGAGGACAATCCCTGACGACAGAAGAACAGGAAACAACGAGCACTTCAATACTGGGTATTACGCGGAAGCAAGCACCGCCCAGAGATATCACCCTATCGTCTTTCATCACGAAAGGTGTTGTTGGGTAGAACTCCGGTGGAATCGAACCCAGGAGTACTTTGAAGCGGCCAGACCAGCTGGCGACGACCTCAACTGCAACATACCACTAGCCGACGCATTACCAATCAACGAACAAGGAAGAACCGAAGGGG
The DNA here is from genome assembly GCA_015025155.1 of Lactarius quietus. Classification (NCBI taxonomy): domain Eukaryota; kingdom Fungi; phylum Basidiomycota; class Agaricomycetes; order Russulales; family Russulaceae; genus Lactarius; species Lactarius quietus. Next base: position 4,495 of record WITN01001042.1, read on the forward strand.
AACCAGAAGAAACATACGAAGCCGTATCCCCAGAACTCCAACACCGAACGCCCGCAAGATCAGATACGAGTCACACAAGTGAACGGGCACCGACACCTTCAATAGAGGAAGAACCAGAGCATATCTACATACGCGAAGAAGAACCCGCGGTAGAAAGCATTATTCAGCAAACAGCTACGTTACACATCCCTGATCCAATCCGCATGGCCACTCAAACTATCCTCGAGGAACCAACCCCTCTAGTGATTGATGAACGAACGGGTCATGTAGTAGACATGAACCCAGCAGATTTACAAGCTGCACGAAGGGCCATGGGACCCGATGAACCAGACCAGCCAGGGGGTTTCGATTTCGATTACAACGATCCACCCCCTCACCATACGAGCAAATCAACAGAGGAGATGGGATACGAGGATACCCATACAGACGACAACCTGAAGGCCCACCACCTCAAGGAGGAGGAGGCCCACCACCACAAGGAGGAGGAGGCCCACCACCACAAGGAGGAGGGGACCGCCGCCAGCGGAGGACAACCACAAGGAGGAAACACGACGGACAAGTTCATAGGAAACCCTCCAAGCTCCTTCAATGGAGATCGCTCCAAAGTCGAAGGTTTCATCCTTCAATGGGAAGTCTACGCCGGGGTAACGCAAGTCATTCAGCAATGAGAAACAAGTATCAAAAAGCTATGTTGTTTCTCACATACGTTCAAGGGGACCTGGTTAACGCCTGGGTCATGTCGGCCAGTCAATGGCTAGTTCGAGAAGTAACAAGAGGCGTCAGTCATTCGACAACAGGCTGTGGAATAATATTCTACAGGCCTTTCGAAGGCAATTCGCCGACGTACTCAGCAAGGAACGAGCTCAAGCTCAGCTCGACGCAGGAATACGGATGAAGGAAGGAAAAATTGACGATTATATTGCGCTATTCGAACAATTGGTTCGATACGTGGGATACGACATTAACGCCGAGCAAACCCTCAAATATTTCATAAAAGGGTTGCCAAGGACGCTGTACGAGGCCATGTACCAACACGACGACCCAAGGACATATGAGGAATGGAGAGCATCGGCTCTCAGAAGACAGCAAAAATGGATTCACATGCAGACGGTACGCGGAAACCTTGACATGTTCAAGGGCTCTAACAAAAATCACGCGGGAGCACTATCAAAATTGCTCGCCCCATTACCACACCCAGACGCGATGGACACGTCTGCAGACCGAGTCAGAGGACGACTCCGGGAGCCGAAGATGTCCTCAATACTCCGTGACCCCCATTCCAACCAAGAGGAGGATACCTCCAATGACAAAGAGAAAACCGCGGCGCCCGAGACTTTAGCCAAGCACGATGCTACAACTGTGGCAAAATAGGGCACATCAGCCAAGACTGTCGCCAGCCGAAACAAGGCAGACGACCACAGCAAATAAGGAGTGCGGAGGACAGGACAAAGACTGATGAAGACAAAGCCGAAGACTGGCTCAGGGGAGTGGCTAGTGAAGGAGACGACGTAAAAGACCTCATCCTCCAGAAACTAATGGGAACGGATTTTTCCGACGCCTGAACCCGACGGCCTGGGTGAGGGTACTTCGTTGTAACTCTGTGTATATTACGCGCTACCGATCTATGAGAGTTCCAGTTCATCTCAACACACGTTACAACACGGCCGATATAAAAGCACTAGTGGACTCTGGCGCCACTGACAACTTTGTGAGCGCACGTTTTCTCGAAAAAATGGGGATAAAGATGCGCCGCTTAGAAACCCCAAAACGGATATATAATATTGATGACTCAACAAACAAAGCGGGACACATCACCAACTACGTCATCCTTCGTGTCAACGTAGGAGGAAACGAAAAAGAAATGCGGTTCTTAGTCACCAATATAGGGAAAGAGACATCCTTTTGGATATCCTTGGCTTGCGCCTACGAACCACGGTTCGATTGGAGGACAGGTACAATAAACCACGCACATCTCCCAATCATCATCAAAACCGTCAACACAGCAAACCGACGAGATGTGCTTGCGTACCTACTCACAAAACAGAAGGAAGACATCGTCACCCAATTGGACAGAGACGATATAGAAGGACGAAGAATAGTCACCCCTACTGAACCACAATAGCAAAGGAGGATGAAGTTCCAACCTTACTCCCACAATACAAGGCGTTCCGAAAGGTTTTCGATGAAGAAGCATCAACAAGACTACCAGAGCGAAGGCCTTGCGACCATGCCATCACCCTCCTTCCAAATGCCCCCAAGGCGCTAACATGCAGAATTTACCCGATGACTCGACACGAAGAAGATGCGCTTGACACGTTTATCGATGAACATCTCGCAAAGGGGTATATCCGACCGTCGCAATCACCTTACGCATCTTCCTTCTTCTTCATTAAAAAGAAGGACGGGAAATTACGACCAGTCCAAGACTACCGAGCGATCAATCGATGGACAATACGAAACCAGTACCCCCTCCCTCTCATAACGGACCTTATGAGGGATCTTGGGGGAGTGGTTATGTTCTCGAAATTCGACGTCAGACAAGGGTACAACAACATCCGAATCAAGGAGGGAGATGAACACAAGGCAGCATTTAAAACGCGTCGAGGACTTTTTGAACCAACGGTTATGTACTTTGGACTTTGCAACTCACCGGCAACTTTTCAAGCCTTCATGAACGACATTTACAGACCGGTAATCGAGAAGTTTGCCTTGAAGGGCACGCACATTCGAATTTACATGGACGATATTGCTATTGCCACTAAAGACTGTGGCTCCTTACGAAAAACAGATGACGCCCACACCACTGCAGTAACGGCAGTCCTCCAGGTTGCCATGGACCATGACCTCTACTTCAAACTGGCGAAATGCGCTTTTTCACGTTCCATCTATTGATTACCTGGGGGTAATCCTTGAAAAGGGGATGACGCGCATGGATCCAGCAAAAGTGAAAAGGTCCGCGACTGGCCTGTTCCGACGAAAGTCAGGGATGTACGCAGTTTTTTGGGTTTCTGTAACTTTTATCGCCCTTTCATTCTAGGATTCGCCAATATCGCTCGCCCACTAAATACGCTGACAAGGAAAGACGTAGAATGGCACTGGGGCACAGACCAGCAAAACGCGTTCCAAGCACTTAAAGCCCGCATCACGAGTAACCCGATTCTCGCCCATCCAAACCCTGAGGTCCAATATGACCTAGAAGTAGACGCATCAGGGTTCGCGGTGGGAGCAGTATTAACGCAGAAAGGTTCCGACGGCAAAAAACATCCGGTAGCATTCTACTCAGCCACGCTCAACGAAGCAGAGCGCAACTACACATATACAATCTCGAGCTGCTCGCTATTGTAAAAGCGTTACGAAACTGGAGATACCTATTGGTGGGATCGCCACACAAGGTCAGAGTATTTTCGGATCACATGAACCTTCAATACTGGCAGACCCCAGAAGATCAGCCGAAGAGTAGCAAGAGAAGTGTTAGAACTAGAAGAATACGACATTGAGATACACCATCTCAAGGGACGAGCCAATGGATGAGCAGACGCGCTATCACGGAGGCCAGATTATGATATGGGCAACAAAGACAATGACCATGTCACCGTCCTACCGAACAAAATGTTCGTACGAGCAACCACGAAACCGCGTCACCAACGATCAAACAACATACAAAGCAAATCAATTGTGGGTTAGCCCTCATGAACTCAAAAAGATCGATGGTGTATGGTTCAAGAATGGAAAAGTCGTCGTCACTAGCCGCAAGTGTGATGACCTGAGGGAGGTTATCAAACAACATCATGACACACTGACAGCTGGTCATCCAGGGATAAACAAAACACTCGAATACTGGCTCGATACTACTGGTGGCCTCAAATGAAGAAAGATGTCGCTGACTATGTACAAGGTTGTGCCGAATGTCAAAGGCACAAAGTCAACACTCGACCACAAAGCACCAATCGCACTTATATACCCGACCAGAAGCCTCTCCATTTGAAGTCATTGCAGTGGACTTTATAACCAAGTTACCCCCTCGGATGGATACGATCAATACTCACAATCACGGACCAGACTGTTCGAAGGCATCGATATTCATCCCTTGCCAAGAATCGATGACGGCGAAGAAACGGCAATACTCTATGCCCAGAAGGTACTCCCACGATTCGGACTACCAAGCAAAATCATCAGCGATCAAGACCCTCGTTCGTGGCAAGTTCATGAAAGAACTTGTCGAGTCCTTCAAATACAACAGAAAATATCAACGTGTACCACCAAGGACAGATGGCAATCAGAACGATCCAATCAGTGGTGAGCAGTACCTACGACTCTGGGCAAACGAGAACAGAACAATTGGGCAGCGCAATCCACTAGCTGAGTTTGCCCATAACAACACGATAAGCAGCACCACGAAACAGACCCCTTCTTTACACTAATGGGGTACCATCCTAGAGATAAATGGGCGCCAGGACAATCATCTACCAGGTATCTACAGGTTAAAACAATTAGGAAGCCGGCGGAGCGCGCAGGAAACATGATAAAGGCCAGACGTCATGGGTCAAGCATAAGGACAGCCCAAATATGCCTAGGGGATCATGTATGGCTAGATGGGCGCAACCTGCGAACGATCAACCAACTCCCAAACTTGCGCCCAGGAGCAGGGTCCGTTTGAGTCATACAGGTGATGTCCCCTGTGAATTTAGGCTCAAATTACCCCCGCAGTGGAAGATACATGACGTGTTTCACACAGATGCTGACACCTTACAAAGAAACACGCATGCACGGCGTAAATACCTACGCCCACCACCTGAATTGGTTGAAGGCGTGGGAAGAATACAAGGTCGAAAAGGTCATAGACTCTAGAAGGTCGGGTCGAGGGTGCAAACTTCAATACCTCATCAAATGGAAGGGGTACTCGGATTCGGAAAACAGTGGGTCCCGTGGGACGACGTCCACGTGGAGAAGGAGATAAGGAAGTTCGCACGACTAAATCCGAAGGCTGAGACTCACATAAAAGCAGCCTTGACAGAATCGTTCACTCCATCACCCCTCCTGTCTTCTCCTCATACAATGACCAATGTCCCACTCACCATTGTCTCCCTTGACGAGATCCCCTACACCAACACCCTCACACCTACGACCACAGCAAACAATGTCGACGACCCCTTCTGCTCAGCCATGGCAGAGGTCCGGGCAGTCGCCGAGCAAGACAGAGAAGAGCGAGAGCAGCGGGAGCAAGAACCTCGCTGAAGCGCGCCGGCGATTCCCTACTCCAGCCAGTGGACGAGTGGAAGAAGATGAGGGAGGACTACTCCTCTTGAAGGAGGTAATGGAGTCATGGAGACAGGATCAGGTAGTGAAGAAGACCAGCAGCGGAACGGAGGATGCGGATACAGCTGTTGATGGGGAGAGCATCGTCCAGCCCTCCACCGCAAATACCTCCACCACAAGCCGTTGACTATATCGGCGACGACGATAGCGAAGACGAAGAGACGAGAGCGACGAGTCCTATCACGTCGCTCGAGTCGTCTGTACACGGTGCGACAATCCCCCGAATTACTGCCACTGTACTCCTGCACTTGTACCTTTCCAAGTCCGCGTCCTTACCGGCGAAGCCCATGATGAACCGCGCCGACCACCTGCAACTGCTGTTGTCTACGGACCAACGGCCGAGCAGGGTTACGAGGCACGCGGCATTCCCCAATATGCCGAAGCAAGAGACTCCTCACCGTTCAACGCGCGCGGAACGCATGGCACGCGGATCCCTCTCCGTGCCATATCGCCTACTCCCGGCGGATTCGTCCTCAACAACGGGATGAACTGGGTGCCGATGGTCATCGAGCACGAGGGACGTCGCCTCCCCGCCAAATATGTGCGGGTCAGGATGCTCAACAACCTGGAGGTGTTCGGGATGATGGGGAGATACTTGCCCGATATACCGTGCCGACATCCATGCGGAACCCTGCCGAGATATGGGCCCAGCAGCTGAGTACAACAGAGACAAACTGCAATATTTCCGCGCTGACTTCCGTGGAAAGCGGCAGGTAGATGAAGCCCTTGCTAGGCTTGGGGATATATCGCTCCAAGCCGAAGTGAGGCGCTACCGCGCATCCATGGAGGTTATCGCGGAACTCGAAGCAGCCATCAAGAAGCTCGAGGACGACATCTACGTCCACGGTGATCGAGCACGACACTCAACAGCCAGGTTGGGGCGCGCACATGCCCTCAGGAGAGTACGCGATGAGCATGAGACGGACGTGGGACTAACTACGGTTACTAATTGGGTAGTTGAGCGTGGGCGCTCACCCTTGTGAAGGGGGTGATGTTACGATTTACCATTCAGGCGAGTAAGCGGGATGACGAGTCGCTCCTGGAACTTACTCATTTACTATTACGCCTTCCTCTCTCTTCATTACTCATATCGTCGTGTCGCTTACTGAGGCGTCTTATTCATGCTTACTATGTGGATTACTGATAGTTGTACCATGGCTTACTGATAGTAGTAGTAGTGGCGGTATTGCTGACGAAGGCATACCATCAGCATTGTTTATAAGGCAGCTGTCGACTGATGTGGTTGGCAGCTTTACTCTTTTGTACCATCTCTTGAATCTACTTGGCTTCCACTCTCGAAGACTCGGGTGAAGAGCGCTCCCTTAGGAAGGCACTTTCAGGTGTCCTTACGTCATCAAGAGTCACGCCTGCGTGCATAAGACTCACGTTGCTAAGTCGATTCACTCATCCACCGTGTAGCCTGGTCTAAGTCAGACCCTGGGTCAAGCGTGACCATAACAAAAGTGATGAGTAAAGGTGTCCACAATTGATGTGAAACACCCCAGAGGTCTTCAATATCACCACGTGTGATACTGATAAGACTTGCGCCCTCCATATTGGAGTTGCGCCCACTTTTGTGCGTAACGGAGTACCCTAATATGGTAATCATATGTACGATACTACTGTAATGTCGTAACTACTATAGATAAGATACGTATGTACTTATTACATTTCAACAGAGGGAGTCGGTGCAAGGAGGGGAGGTTAGCACAGTGCACGCTAGTGACCGGAGGAAGCTGACCTGAGCCTGTCGTGCTCGGGATGGGATGTTAACAGCACGGGCAGGGTCTGCGGGATCACGAACGCTGACATCTACCCTCCTGTCTGGATGATCCTCGAGGCGACATAGAAGAAGGTGGTGGAAGGGGCGACCGAGAAAAAGATGAAAGGGGGCATGGTCTACAACGTGAGCGTGGATTTCGAAGGTAACATCGCCGACCTGCATGACAAGGTTTTCAGTGCACCCAAGGGTCTGTTGGCACCCTCCATGTCGATCTGGTTCATGGTATTGATGTGAGCGCCGGCCTCTTGAGCCAAGTCCTTCCGTATCAGGACGATCTGTGAGCCCTGGTCCAGCACTCCCGCCTCAAAAACTGTGTGATTGATCAAGATGTCTACTTCTCGCAATGGCAGGGAGTACTCCGGTGCTCGTCTAGTGGCAACTTCCATGACTGACAGGGGGGCGACCGAAAGCGAGACGTCCTCGATCCAGCTCATCTCAACGTGTCGAGGTCGCAGCTTTTCGCATAGTTCCTTGCGGATAGTGGGGCTTGCTGCAAGGACGTGAGCTGGGGTAGTAAGTGCGAGCTTCCCGTTCAGCAACCAGGTGGCAAGTTCTGTAGTCAGTTGTTGGTCCTCTACTGTAGCCTGATACCGGTACTGCGGTGTTGGTCACATTGAAGGAGGAACAAAAGGAGGCCCGAAAGTGGAAGTGGAGGTGGGAATGGGTATGAGAGTCGGAGGGGAAGTGGATGCCGAGGTGGAAGTGGTGGGAGCCGCAGATAGGGAAGTAGATGTGGGGGCGGAAGCCGAGGCAGTGGAGGGTGGATCAGAAGAAGGAGTAGAAACAGCATTAGCAAGCATAGAAGTGGAAGAGGTGACTAGAGCTTTAGACTTTCTTGCTTCAGCCAGTTCAGGAAGTTTGGCTGCTTTAGCACGTTTCTTCTTCCTTTCCGTAGCAAAGACCCCGAAGATATCTAGCCCATCTTCCTCGAGCTCACTTTCCGAGTCAGAAACGCTGGACTCTAGCTCGGAGATCTCTTCAACATGCGCTCTTGTTACTGGAGGTTGGTAGTCCCCGTGGGTCTGGACAATGAAGGTTGTATGAGGTGGGGAATCGCGTGCAGCAGAAGAGTTTCCAGAGGAAGATTGCTTAGCTAGCCAAGCGTCAATACTATGCTGCAGTCCACAGTTCGAACCGTCGTTTGGGACAGGCTGGCTGTTGGGGAGAAATATGCGCTCGTTTATGATGGTGATCTGACCTGTATCGAAGTATTCCTTGGCCACCGGACATCGACGAACACGATGTCCGGGATTCTGGCAGAATGCGCAGCGGTTGGGTAAATCGCGCCGAAAGAAGGATGCTTTGGTAGCACTGGTGTTGGAAGGAACTGGAGGAGGAACGTGAGGGCGCTTGAGCCAAGGCTGTTGCGGTGCAAAGGAAGGCGGGGCACTAGGTGTAAAGGAAGGTGGGGCACTGAGTGTAAAGGCTGACCGATAGCCGTAGTCTGGCTTTTGAAGGGTCTGTGCAATGGCAGGGTATCGGTGAAGACAGCGGGCATACAGACTTGTGTAAGTGGGATCGCTTGGGGACAAGGGACGTAGTTGGGTGATGATTTTGTCTATCTCCCGATTTTCCCATTCTCATGAGGATTCTTGGAACTGAACTGACTTACTTATGGGCCCTGAAGCGAGGTAGGCTTCGCGCCACGGGGTGTCTTCCCGATGCCAAGAGTCGGTGAAGGCAGGGTTCCGGCTGCGGTCACGTCCTCGCCAGTCTCCGTCGGTGAGTTGAGAGTCTGGAGTTCCAAGATTAAACCATTTCTGGAACATAGGGTCAGTTTTGGCCGGCTCGTCAATGAAAGATGGATCCCAATCGTCTTCTAATGTGAAGGTTGAGAAGTGACCGCCAGTGAATTCTGCGTGCGCGACCTTGTATACTTCCTCAAAATCAAAGGGCTCTGACTTGGGTTGATGGGGAAAGTAGCCGATGAGTCGCTGGTACATGAGCCTTCAGTCCTCAGGATGGAAACCTCCCCAGAAAGCTGCGTTGCATTCTTTGACCGTTATTTTGTGACTCTGGATAAGGGGCTTGCACAAGACGAGAAACCGCTTGTAGTAGGTGCGTACGTCGTCTTCATCAACCATACAGGATTTGGACGAGAGCTTGATAAATTCACGTAGCCTCTGCTTGGAGTATCAGCTCATTACTGATGCCCCTCCGTAGATCTCCTGGATTGATTGCTTGAATACATTCCAGTCTTTATTAGCGTAGCCATCCAAGAACTGCCATAGATCACATAACTTGGGGGAGATGTAGTGAAGAATCTGTTCTATCCTTTCTCTAGTGGTGAGTGTTACGGTTGGAAGGACTAATCAGCGTAAGCGGGATGACGAGTCGCTCCCGAATCTTACTCATAGCATGTCGTGGCTTACTCGCATATTACTGTACGATCAGCCATGGGATAGCCATGGCTTACATAATTGATACTCCAACCGACACCCAGAGTCTTAAATAATTGATACTCCAGCCGATGTCGGCCGACGTGCAAGATTCTTCATGTTTGATACTCCAGCCGACGTCAGCTGAAAAGGCGGGCGGTCCGCCAGCTTTATTCGATGCAAAACAATGTTATAAGAGTAGGGGTGATGTGCAGGATGTGCAGGCGGGCCTCCCGATGCCCATATATGAATGGATGTGATACTTCAGCTGATGTTGACTGGAACAGTGGGCCGCCTGCCATCGTCACTTAGTTAGAAACATTGATTTAAGAGTTTGGATGATATACCAAGTGTCCTGTATGTACAGGCGGGCCACCCGACATCCATATATGACTGGAATGATCATATCAAAGTACATGCATTCTGGTAAGTGTTTGGGAGGTATGTATGGTTCACATGATCAAGTAATGAGACTGATGACATACACAAGACATGTTATCATAAATGGTATGCAATGAATGTATCATTGTAAGGAAAAAAGACTGTGTGAGATAGAAGTTGAATGGATAACTATGTACAGAGCTGAATCAAATGCTCAGATGTCCATATGTGAGATGGACTATACATGTATATCTAGGAATGTCTTAGAGTGGACTTACCTGTTTGGAATGAAGTCATGGCTCAGATATGGAAGTGTGAAATAGACTTTGCCAATATACCAAGACATGGCTCAGATATGCATGCCTGAGGTGGGCTATGCTAATGAACCAAGGTGTGCTGTTGGGCAGTTGGAGTCTAACCTACTTGCTATGATAACAATGAATGTATCTCAACCTAGTACTCAAGCTGTAAGAAATGAGATAAGCTATGCAAATAAGACACACTATAGGGTGTTCTGTCCCTCTTGGTATGATAGCTATTTATACATTTCAAAGTAGTGCATCATTATGCCAATATACCAAGCCATACTGTCGGGTGGTCCGACATGCTTGCTCTGATAGCAATGTATGGATCTCAAAACATTTTATGAATGCACAAGGACATACTTTCAGGTCAAATACCCTCCTTGTTATGACATATACATCTCAACCCTTTGCAAACATAATAGAGTTAGATGGACTATGAAAATGTGTGAAAGACATACAGTCAGGTGGAGCACCCTTCTAGCTATGATAGTTTTGTAATCTCAATGCATTGTTCATGTGTGTTAATATACAAAGGCATACAGTTGGTTGAGCTGACCTGCTTGCCATGACAGCCATGAATGGATATCAATCCATTGTGCATATGTGCCAAGACATGGCTATGGGTGGAACACCCTACTTGCTATGACAGCAACAAGGTTTACATTGCAATTCATGTCCCAGACATACAGAACGAGATGGACTATGGTCATTATAGCAAGACATACTTTCTGGGAATCTGTCCCACTTGTTGTGATAGTCATGTACACATCTCAATGCATCAATGCATATAGTTGAGTGGTCCGACCCTCTTACTATGATAGTGATGTCATGTCTGAATCTCAATGAATTGTTCACATGTGCCAAGACATACTTCCTGGTGGACTGGCCTACTTCCTATCATAGCAAGGTATACATATCCATTCACTGACTGCAGATATGAATAAGATGGACTATGCTGATATAACAATACTTAGTTTTGAGCAGTCCACCCTGCCTGAAAGATAGCTATCTATTCAGCTCAATGCATTGTTCAGATATGCTAATGTAACAAGCAATACATTTGGGTAGTATGACCTCCTTCCTATGATATTGTTGCACAGAACTTAATCCTTGTGCATATGTGCAAAGACATACATTCAGGTTGAATTCCCTAATTACTGGTATAGCAAGGTATACATATCAATCCATTGCTCACTACTACAGATGGAGATGGACTATGCTTATGTACTGAGCCATGCTTTCAAGTGACCTGCCCTCCTTGCAATGATAGCTATCTATGGATCTCAATCCATAGCTGAGATGTATAAAATAAGATGGAGCATGCTTATGCACCAAGACATGGATTTGATTGGTCCACCCTCAATACAATGAGGACCATGAATACATCTCTATACATTCCCTGACATGTGATACCCCAGCCAATATTGGCTAAAGCAGCGGGCCACCCACCACACTCCTTTCATTATGATGAATAATATATGAGTATCTGTGATATGTAAGGCATCTGAGATATCTATATAGGCCTACCAATACTGTAACTAAATATGTATCAAGGAAATGCAAATACCAACTGTGACTGAAACATCGGGCCACCCGCTACGCTCAGGCGATTGGAAGCAATGATATAAGAGTTTGCATGATATATAGAGTGTTCAGGATGTACATCAAGATGGAGGATGATATTTGGTCATTGCTTTCAGTCATATAGATAACAGCATAGTACTATGACTATTAATAATACGTGCATATCTCTGTTGGATACTTGGCTTGAACCCAGCCACACTTCTACCACAGTTCATATGCCAATGATGCTACATAAAGTACATGACATGAAGTGAAGATGTGCAAGATATGTGATGGTTGTGGATGTAAAGTTGATTGATTGGAATGAGTTGAAATGACTGTTGATGTGACTAGGACAGCCATGAGATAGTGATATCTTACATTAATACTTTCCAGCTAATATTGGCTGAAATGATGGGTCAACCACTGTTGTTCTTTGATAGGTGACAATAATATATGATAGTAGGTGATATGCTGAGTGCTCAGAATGTATGTATGGGTCAGCCAACATTGAAACAATGATACACATATTGAATACATGCATACACTGAAATTGGGTGGAGACGCAGCCCACTCGAAATGCATCATTGACTTGAAATGATGATATCAAAGTACAGGGGTTTTGCTGTATGCCTGGGAGGTATTGATATGCATCGATGGTAGGCACAAGTCTGCATGCACTGAGGACATACAATACATCATGATACATAGGTCTGCTTGTGATGTTGGCTATGTACACATCTCAATACACTTCTATGATATCCAATTATGCAAAGGGCCATATTTATTTACCAAGACATATTGCCAGGTGTTAGATGGATGTTTTGTCAGGGCCTTTCAGTCATGTATGAACAGGTACATGGTGCTCAACATACAGAGTGAAGTCAGTTGCACTACCTTCATGGTTCAGATTCAAATCTAAACATCAATATGTACACTAATCACCCAGCCTTGTCTGAAGGCCTTGCGGACCTCTTCCCTTTCCCCAGATGATATTCCTCAATGTCTTTGTTTCTATTCCATTGCATATGTGGACGCCTTGATGATTCAGCAATATCTGAATGTATTTGGGGATGTATCAGTGACCTATCAATGATGGGAATGGAAACCAACGTGATATGCCTGATTCATGGGTGTTCAGATCATAGTCCTCTGGAGTTGGAGTTCTTTCATCATGCTCAGGACTTACTAAATAAGCTATATGAGCTAGATGTAGCACCTTGATATACATATGATTCATACCAGACCTCCTGTATCGGTCAGATATATGGACAGATTGAGACTGTTCATCTGATTGCTCCAATTCATCCTCCTGAGATGAGGCATTGTCTGACCCATGCTTTGACTCAATCTCAGAAGAGTCATCTTCACCCTCTTCACATTCCTCAGATAAAGGAAGTTGAAAGGTTTCTTCATCAGATACTTGAGGTTGCTGAGTGGCGCTCTGCCCGACATTGCGTGTGCACTTAGAAGGCCTCAGGGCATCTAGCAAAAGTGGACATGATGGCATCCAGATAAGGGGATCAAGGAACTGATCCTGGCGGTCCCTCCAGTGATCAAGGAGCCTGAATATCTCCCCTATCTGGATTTTAGATGGGTCCTTCCACTCAAACCCAGGTGGAACACATTCTTCACTTATCCAGGAATATGGATCTTTCACCAGAGCTCCCCATGGGATGACCTGTTTCTTCATTCCAGTACTGAAGCCTAAATCAGATTCATTAAGTAATGCAAAGAGCGTGCGGTTCGACGAAGCAGGCGCTCACGGATATGAGCAGTGCAATACTCCCTCAGCATGGACTGAACGACCTTAGTTTTATACCAATGATGCATAGTTATCTCTGGGAGGTCAGGACTTCCATTTACGTCCAAGGTGATTGGAATGTGAGTTATGACAGTCTTGGAGCGATCCTTCTTTGGAAGACTCTCAACAGTATCTGGAAGTATGATGAGAATACAATATATCTTATTAAAAGAATGGCTCACTGCTTGAGAAGCACTTGATTCCAAAATGAATCCATTCTTGCCAAAGGACTGCATTCTCATAGTCTGGGCAGAACTCAAAGAAGTTTGGACCACCAATGGAAGTGCTGTGTCCATCATCACTGATAATGAAAGGCATCACCTTTCCATCGACATTAGTTATGCTTGCAAGACTTACAGGCCAACCTTGAGGTCACCATCTTCACCTTCATATGCTGTAAGAACAAGGGTGCGAATCCCACAGGTCTTGTACAATTGACTTTGAAAGTCCTGAATCACGCGCTTGCGAATGGATGCAGCCATTCTATGGAAAGGATTAGAACACATATGAATCAGGATAGTCTCACTTACCTGGATTGAACATTCTTAGGTGGGGTGGTCTTTGACCACTCACTTGCAGTGATCACATACTCCTCCTTGTCATTGGGAGAGAGTGCATTCCATAGATAGGTAGTAGCATCTTGGAGACATCCTAGATATGAGGGGTGTCCTGGCTCATGTCCTGATACCTCTGTTACACGCTGCTTGACTTCCACATGGTTCAGCTGGTAGAATGCACTCCTTGCAGACCACTTGCGAGTGAACTTGGTGTACTGGTGCTTGGACCGCTCATAGTGATTATAGAACCACTTCTTTACTTTCTGAATCATTCAATCAAACCTGGATCAATGATGAAGTGGGGTAGCATACCATCTTGGCCTCTGCCTGATTAAAAGTGGGTTGTGGTGGTCGGATGGCATATAGCCTTCCCATCACAGTGTCAACTATCGTAGTTCGGTCCTGCTTATTAGCAGCTTGAAAGCCATCAAGATATTGTGTGAGGATATCTGAATTATGTGAAGTGATCTCAAAGCCTGCATGGGGAGGTCAATGACCTTGAGGTGAGGTTTCTGATTCCTCAGATGGGGAATTGGCAGAGAGCGGGTGATGCATCATGTCAGAGATGTGAGATATGGAATGTGATTATGAGGAGTCAGGATGTAGACGGCGAATGGTTATGTAGACAATGTGATGAATGGTCTGACGTTAAATATGAATGCTGTGATGGGGAGAAGCAAATGTGATATGCTGATATGCATGGTATACCCAAGACGATCAGGCTCAGGGCAACTAACACATGACATGAATGAGGCAGATATGTCACATATGGCATGTATTACACTGAACGCATGAGGTGCAACATGGCATACATGAGGACCTGCACATGTCATGTGTCCTATATGACATCGAACACATGGCAGACATGAGTTGTGGTGAATGCCATGCCTAGTACATGGCATGTAACACATGACATACATGAGTGTTGTGCATGTCATATTTGATATGTGAACAGTAACACATCACATACATGAGGTGTTGTGCATGTCATACCTCATATGTGACATGTATCAGATGTCATACATGAGGTCTGATGCATGTCATATCTGTGATATGACATGTAATACATAGCATACATGAGGGCCACACATGTCATGTCTCATTTAGAACATGCAACACATGTTCTGCATGAGGCATAGTACATGGTATCGCATCCAATACATAGTATACATGAGGTGTTGTGCATGTTGTATCTCAGATGTGAAAGGGGATACATGGCATACATGAGGTGTGGTGCATGTTATGCCTTGGGTATGACATGTGATGCATGATATACACGAGGTGATATGTCCTGATGATAATATGCATTGAACGACACACCATTCATAGTCATGACATATGTGATGCTTTATGTCTCACAGTAACACCATATATCATATATGCATACTCTACATACATCCATATATTGATCTTTCAATGATATTGCACATACATGTTTCAAGCATTATTTCAAATATAGACACATGCTTCTATTGACAAAGGGGAAACATGGCCAATGCAAGAGTCATATAATGGATATTGGACTTAAGGCAACAGCTTCAAATTCACAGAACAAAGGAGTACTATTTGCTCCCTATCTGAAGTGAATACATGGTAAAGACTCTGGGCATCATCTCTGGAAAAGGTTAGATGTCAGGGTCTTCAAGATCTTCTGGTCTCTTGCAGATGTTCATGATGAGGGTCTCCAGAATGAGATAGTCCCTCATGAGTCTCTCATTCAGACGATGCAGCTCTTTCTTCATTTGCTTCATATCTATGAGAAGGCGACGCAGGACCTCTGCCTCGGCATCCAATGCGGCATTGAAGGCAGGTGTACCTAAGATGACCATGTAAAACAGACAAACAGACACAGTGTAACGTCCCAGGTCATAGTAAGTATCTGACCTAAGCCGATAACCCAGGGGACAAGGCATAACAAGACAATTACGGTATGATGATGATGACTGATTACTTACTGTACGATGACGGATGATGATGACTGATTACTTACTGTACGATGACGGGTGATGACTGATATTCTTAGTGAGCGACTTACAGATCGTAGTAGTATTTGTCGTGTGTTGTACGTTGTGACTAGTAGTAGTGGCGTGTTACTTACCGTTATAAGGAAGCTGTCGACTGTTGTCGTCGACAGCTTGAAGTTCTTGTACACCTCTCATATCGAATCAGCAAAGCTTTCCTTTGTCCTTCCGGACTGCGTTGCCGTTATAACCGCAAAGACTCCGCCTTCGAGCGTTGAGACGATACTCTACCTTCGTGTTAGAGTTAACCAGTTGCTAAGTCACCGCGTTCACCTTACGTTGCCGAAGTCCGGCTCACGTGCAGCTCGCACGTAACATTAACTTCAAGCTCTACCATAAACCAAACGCCGTGGCGACTGTCAATACCAAAGACGGTTGGGACTTCGTACCCTATCGTATCGACACAAGAGAACGAGACGCGCCCACTCGATACCTTATAGGACAAGTAAGGTGGCGACACGTACCAGACACCAGAAGAACCAACGAACACAACACAGGATACTACGCGGAAGCAGCTACTTCGCAAAGGTATCATCCCATAGTATTCAACAGAGAACGCTGTTGCTGGGTCGAGCTCAGGTGGAGTAACACCAACAATTACTTCGAAGCAACACGACCAGCAGCAGACGACCTAAACATAAACGTACCATTGGTCGACGCACGGCCAATTGATCAACAAGGACCTATAGACGGTCAAGAAGCAGACAATCTCGATTCGGAACCACCAAGAACCGAATTCCAACTACGAGCAGAAGTGCGGACTACGTCAAGCCATACTAGTGAACGATCACCAACCCCACGAAGTGAAGTAGAACCCGAAGAAATCGCAGTGCAATCACCAGAAGTAGACGCACTAGCCGCGCAAACAGCTGAATTACATATTCCAGAACCAATCAGAGGAATACCATTCAGCTACATGACTACCCAAACAGAAGTATCGCCACCCTGACTTGTCATCAACGAGCAGACGGGTCACGTCCAGCAACTACAACCAGAAGATATGGAAGCCGTTAACAGAGCCATGGGACCTGATGTCCCTGATGCACCAAGTATCCCTGAAGGAACTGATATGTTTTACGAGTTCCGACTCAATAGGAACAGGGTACCATCACCAGATAACCGACCTTTTCCCCCATTAAGAGGACCGCCAGGAGGAGGACTGCCAGGAAGAGGACCACCAGGAGGAGGACCGCCAGGAGGAGGACTGCCAGGAGGAGGACCGCCAGGAGGAGGACTGCCAGGAGGAGGAATACAACAAGCGCCCCAAGGAGGAAACGATAAATTCATCGGTAATCCACCGCCCACATTTACAGGAAACAGGGGACAAGCTGAGTCCTTTATTCTCCAATGGGAAGTTTACGCAGGAGTCAACGCTAATCACTCCGCCATGATAAACAAATATAAAAAGCAATGCTGTTCCTCACGTATATCCAAGGAAACACGGTGAACCAATGGGTAATGTCCGCAAGCAGGTGGCTCGTTAACGAGGTCGCTACAGGAACCAGCCAATTCGACAACAGATTATGGGAGAATCTGTTACACGCGTTCCAACGGCAATTCGGGGACGTGCTTAGCAAAGAACGAGCACAAGCCCAGCTCAACGCGGGCATACACATGAAGGACGGAAAAATCGATGATTACATTGCCACATTCGAACAGCTTGTCCGACATGCAGGATACAATATCAACGCCGAACAAACGCTCAAATATTTCACAAGAGGACTGCCGCGCGCATTGTACGAAACAATGTACCAACACGACGACCCCCGCAACTATGAAGAATGGAGAGAATCCGCCTTGAAAAGGCAGCAGAAATGGATTCACATGCAAACTGTCAGAGGCAACCTCGATGCCTTCAAACCAGGACGAGCTCCAGGAGGAGCATTAGCTAAGTTGCTAGCACCCCTCCAAAACGATGACCGAATGGACACATCCGCAGATCGAGTGCGGGGACGATTGGCAGGAGCAGAAGACGTACTCCAGAACTACAAACGCAATGATAATCCACCACGTCCACCATTCCCACCACGTGGAGGATTCATACAGAGGCAATTCAAACGTGACCACAGTCAAACGCAGTGTTACAACTGCCAGAAGATGGGACACATCAGTCGTGACTGCCGACAACCGCGAAGGAACCGAAACACACAAACACGAACAGCCGAGACCGCGCCAACTAAAGAAGAAAAGGCAGCGGAATGGCTCCGAGGAGTAGCAGGAGATGACGAAGAAGTGAAGGACCTGGTCCTTCAACAATTGATGGGACAGGATTTTGGAAGCGCCTAAACCCGGCGGCCTGGGTGAGGGCAATACGTTGTAACTCTGTGTACATTATGCGCTACCGTTCTATGAAAGTACCAGTGTCGATTCACGCAAGTTACAACATGGCCGACATAAAAGCATTGGTGGACTCAGGAGCCACCGACAACTTCATACACCCTAATTTCGTCAAAAGAATGGGGCTGGGACAAAGGGCATTAGATAAGCCCAAAAACATATACAACATTGACGATACCACTAATAAAGCGGGACAGATCACACACTATATCACGCTCAATGTGGAAACAGGAGGAACAAGAAAGGAAATGCGTTTCCTTATCACGGACATAGGAAAAGAAGATTTACTACTGGGGTATCCATGGCTCGCAACATACGAACCAAGATTCAGCTGGCGACATGCCACCATTGATGAAGAACAACTCCCCATAGTACTACGAACAATCAACCCAGGCGATAAAAGAGCAGTTTTGGCACGACTGCTAAGCGAAGAGAAGAAAGATACAAAAATATCTCGAATCTTCACAGAAGATGCCAAAGAACAAATTTTAGCAACAATAGAGGAACAAGTATATGGACGACGATCGGCGGTCGAGCTTGCAATTGACGCCCAACAATACACGACAGAAGTCAACATACCGAAAGAATACCAATGCTTCGCAAAGGTGTTCAGTGAAGAAGAATCAAAGAGGTTCCCGCCAAAGAGAAGTTGCGATCACGCGATCGAATTCAAAAAGGGGGTACCTGATGTAATAGACTGCAAAGTCTATCCAATGACAAGAACCGAAGACGCGGCATTGGACAAATTTATCGACGAACAAGTCACGAAAGGATACATCCGTCCCTCCAAATCTCCGTACGCATCGTCATTCTTCTTTATTAAAAAGAAGGACGGAAAGCTACGCCCCGTACAGGATTATCGGCGGATCAATGAATGGACAATACGGAATCAATATCCACTGCCCCTCATTGATGATCTCATCAGAGATCTTGGGGGAGCCCAGATATTCAGCAAACTAGATGTCCGACAAGGATATAACAATATACGGATCAAAGAGGGCGACAAACACAAGGCGGCGTTCAAAACACGACACGGCCTTTTCGAACCAATGGTGATGTACTTCGGATTGTGCAACTCACCAGCCACATTCCAAAGTTTCATGAATGAAATTTACCGACCAACAATCGCGAAACATGAGATACGAGGCACCACCATCAGAGTCTATATGGATGACATTGCAATAGCAACAAAACGTCAACCGCTAGCAATCGAAAACCATCAAGAAGCGGTCCGTGACGTACTTGCCGTTGCCCAGAAACATGACCTCTTTTTCAAACCGGAGAAATGTGTCTTCAACACGTCCAGCATTGATTACCTGGGGGTAATCCTTGAAGAGGGGGTAACACGTATGGACCCTGTCAAAATTTCCGGTATACGGGACTGGCCATCCCCGTCATCCGTAAAAGATGTACGCTCATTCCTGGGATTTTGCAATTTTTATCGGCAGTTTATTAGAGGGTTCGCCAACATTGCCAAACCACTGAATGAATTAACACGCAAGGACGAACCATGGCAATGGGGCACAAGGCAACAGACGGCCTTCGACACACTCAAACAACGAATTACCACAGAACCGATCCTAGCGCATGCCGATCAAACACAACAATTCGATCTAGAAGTTGACGCATCCGGATTCGCGGTGGGAGCGGTACTGTTACAAAAGAAACTAGACGGGAAGCGACACCCCGTCGGGTATTACTCAGCGACACTCAACGCTGCTGAGCGCAATTACGACATATACAATCTTGAGTTGTTGGCCATCGTGAAAGCGCTACGACACTGGAGACATCTACTGGCTGGATCGCCACACAAGGTACGAATATTCTCTGATCACCTCAACCTGCGATATTGGCGGGATCCCCAGAAAATCAGTCGAAGGATTGCTAGGGAAGTATTGGAGCTAGCGGAGTACAACTTCGAGATACACCACGTCAAGGGGACAGCCAATGGAAGAGCAGATGCTCTCTCTCGACGACCTGATTACGATCAAGGAGAGAAAGACAACGAAGGCGTCACGGTACTGCCAAACAAATTGTTCATACGGAACGCTATCACTAGCCAACAACAAGATGAACAAAAGATACGCAAGTGGGTAGATCCACACAAACTGATCAAAGCCGACGGGCTCTGGTGGTACCAGGGACAACGGCTAGTGGTCACGGGTACAACAGAAGAAATCAGAGAAGTAATTTCCACACACCACGACCCACCTATTTACGGACATCCAGGAATAAATCGAACGACACAACTAATCGAGCGATACTACTGGTGGCCCATGATGAAGCAACACATAGCTGACTACGTTAGGGGATGTGCCGAATGCCAACGATGCAAGGTTAACACACATACCACGAAAGCACCACTACAACCAATATTTCCAAAAGTGGAAGCAACACCGTTCAAAGTGGTGGCACTCGATTTTATTACCAAACTACCCGAGTCCCGCGGATATGACTCCATACTCACTGTCACAGATCACGATTGCTCAAAAGCGTCTATATTCATACCATGCAGAGAAGAAATATCAGGAGAAGAAACAGCTGTCCTTTACGCGAAACACGTACTGGCAAGGTTCGGACTACCATCAAAAATCATTAGCGATCGGGATCCCCGGTTCGCGTCAAAATTCACAAGGGAACTATGCCGACTCTTGGAATTCAACAAAATATATCCACCGCTTACCATCCGCGAACCGATGGACAGTCGGAACGAAGCAACCAATGGCTGGAGCAATACCTCCGCTTTTGGGTTAACGAAAGACAAGACAATTGGGCCGACTATCTCGCGTTAGCCGAATTCTCACACAACAATTGGACCAACGAGTCCACACGTGAATCTCCATTTAAGTTACTGATGGGATATCACCCTTGCGCCAATTGGACAGATAAGGTCTCATCAATACCCCGGGTCGAGGCAAGACTAGAACAATTGAAGGAGATAAGACAACAAGCGCAAGGACAAATGCAGAAGGCGCAACGGTCATGGGTCAAACACCGTGATACGCCTCAATATCAGATAGGAGACAAGGTTTGGCTAGAAGGACGCCACCTGCAAACCAACCAGCCAACCACGAAGCTTGCGCCCAGAAGACATGGGCCATTCACCATCAAACAGGTGATGTCTCCCGTCAATTATCGTCTAGAGCTTCCCACGCAGTGGAGCATCCATGATGTCTTTCACATAGATCTCCTCACACCCTACAAAGAGACGGCAACTCATGGCGTCAACTACCAGCGCCCACCACCAGAATTGGTAGACAGCGTGGAAGAATACGAAGTTGAAAAAGTACTAGACTCGCGAAGAAGAGGACGGGGGCGTAAACTCCAATACCTCATCAAATGGAAAGGATACTCCGACTCGGACAACCAGTGGGTCGCGTGGGATGATGTGCACGCGGATGCAGAGATAAGGAAGTTCAAACGGTCTAACCCGCAAGCTGAAATTCACATAAAAGCAGGGACAACGACACGAACAATCTCCACTCCAATGGCATACATCCCCATTAACACTCTTACTCACATCGATGACCTCCCCTCTGTTAACACCCTCACCACCTACGACACCACCAACAATGTGGACGACCCCTTCTGCTCCGCAATCGAACGAGTGTGATTCGTCGCTGAACAAGACA
This sequence comes from Lactarius quietus, assembly GCA_015025155.1. Classification (NCBI taxonomy): domain Eukaryota; kingdom Fungi; phylum Basidiomycota; class Agaricomycetes; order Russulales; family Russulaceae; genus Lactarius; species Lactarius quietus. The sequence goes on from WITN01001042.1 coordinate 26,572, forward strand.
AACAAGAACGGGACTTGGCCGAGGCTCGCGGGCGATTTCCCACACCCCCAAGCGGACGAGTGGAGGACGATGAGGGAGAAGACCACGTTGATGAGGGAGGTAATGCAGTCATTGGCGGCTGGATCCAGATAGTGAAGAAGACGGCGAGGGAGAGACGGATGAGGATACAGTTGCTGATGAGGCGAGTATCCTCCAGCCCTCCACCGCTGCCACATCCACTACCACTGTCGATCGATACGACAGCGACGAATCATCCGACGACAACAATACCTATCACGAAACCAGAGCTGGTACCCCACGACTCATCCGACGACGACACCTCCTACTACGAAGCCAGGGTTGTCTGTAACCCGCTGCGATAACCCCCAAACTACTGTCACTGCGCACCCCGATTCATACCCACCACCCATCACAAGAGTCGACAGTGAAATCTACCGAAGAAGCCGGTGATGAGGAAAGAGGATCATCGCCGGTTGCTGTCATCTTCGGACCGATGGCGGAAGCAGGGTACACCGCTCGCGGAGTATTACCCTACAGTCACGCACCAATCCCGTCTCCAACTACTACGCGCCGAGTGAATGCGACGAGGTGCCTATCCGTGCCGTATCGCCTACCCCCACCGGATTCACCCTCAACAATGGGATGAATTGGGTACCGATGGTCATAGAACACAAGGGGCGACGGATGCCGGCAAGGTACATTCGAGTACGCATGCTCGACAACCCAGAGGTCTTCGGGACTATGGGGCGGTACGAGCCCATTTATAGGGGGGATATTCACGCTGAGCCATGTCGGGATATGGGGCCCGCAGCTGAGTACAATCGTGACGAGCTCAAAGTACTTCGCGCTGACTTCCGGGGAAAGCGCCAGGTAGACGAAGCTCTCGCCAGGCTAGGGGACATATCCCTACAAGGCTGAGGTGAGACGCTACCGCGCGTCCCAGGAAGTCATCGAGGAGTTGGAAGCTGCCATCAAAAGGCTCGAGGACGACGTGTTCGTTCACGTTGACCGGGCTAGGCACTCGGCGCGAAGACTAGGACGGGCTCACGCGTTGCAGAGGGTACGTGATGAACATGAGACAGACGTCGGACTCACAGCGGTGACCAATTGGGTGGTCGAGCGTGGGCGCTCACCCTTGTGAAGGGGGTGATGTAACGTCCCAGGTCATAGTAAGTATCTGACCTAAGCCGATAACCCAGGGGACAAGGCATAACAAGACAATTACGGTATGATGATGATGACTGATTACTTACTGTACGATGACAGATGATGACTGATTACTTACTGTACGATGACG
>WITN01001043.1:0-27827 GCA_015025155.1 Lactarius quietus
TCGGTGGTCGCACTCGACCCTTGGCCCTGCCCGTCGTCGTCCTCGGTGAGTTCTTCTTCCTCATCGTCTTCGTTGTTATCCATAGATTGCTTCAGCTGTAATAGAAGTGGTTCAGAACATGCCCGGAGAAAGAATAATAGAGAGTGAGTCGGAGGGAAACGTACCATCTCTAAGAGTTCGTGGCATTCGTTTAGGTGTGCCATGACTATTCCTTGGCCCTCGGGGATAGACCCGTCGATACCTATAAATTTGCCGTCTTTGCGTAACGAGTCAATTTGATATAGGGCTAGCTGGTACTGTGTGGTTGAATGCAGTTAGAGCCGCTCGTCGAGGTTTTAGGGCAGGGTCATAGGACATCCTAGAGATGTCCATGCCGAACGAGGTCGGCAAACCAATCAGCCCACATGTGAGGGGAATAAACGCACTGGGTATAAGTCGCGTGGGTTGAACGGTCCACCATACTTCAGCACTTCGTTCAAACATTTTTTTACCGTCGAGAGTTTGTTGGCCTAGCTCATTCGAGTTAGTCGCAGGGATAGCGGTATGTGGGGACGCACTCACAATTGGCATGAGTTCCTCGGACACCGGCTCGCTGGAGGACAGCAGCCGATAAATAACGCCATAGCACCGTCGAAGGAGATACAGCAGGACCTTTCACAGAATTTGTTAACACCCGAGTGAGCTGATGCGTGGACGCAGGACGGACATATTGCCCGGCAGGTTGGTTCCCCTCCGAGTCGACGAATTTCCCATCGATGCGCATCTTGTCCACCTCCTGAAGACTTAACGAGTAATTCCATAGGTCCGTTTCTCGCAGCGTCCACCGATGTGTCAGCGCAAGTCCCTCAAGTTCCGCACGAATTTCTGTTAGGCGATCGTGGATAGGCTTCAGAGGCGGCGCGACGTTCTTGGACTCTTCCTGGGCGCGAATTTCTTGGACGATGTCAAAGCATTCTTCGAGAAGTGAAGAGCAGATAGCTTGTGATGCGGGAATATTGCCACCAGGGTCCAGGAACTTGCCATCTACACGTTTACTATGGGTTCCCAGGATGACAGGCGTAAAAAGGCACAGGCAAGGCAAACACAGAAGTTTCACCATCAGGGCAAAAAAATAAAGCGTGAGTATTTGAGTCCCTTGAAGGAAAAAAAAGAGCATATACTCAACGAGTCGATTTTGCGCAACTCTTCTTGTAAGGGTTTAAGTTCCGCTTTGGGTGAACCCCCTTTGGCCCCAAGTGCGACAAGCTTCCGTCGAATAGTGACGAGCCGTTCATGAAGCGGGACGAGCTCGGCGGAGAGCACGGAGAGGTTCTCTTGTAGCCTCTTGAGCACAATCTCTATGAAGATACGACAAGTAGTGAGGAGGCATTTTCACCCATAAGGCAAGACAGGAAGACGAACCGCATTCACCAAGTTGTCGCTCCAGAAGTCTAGTCATGGCGTCAGGGTGCTTGCCGCTCTCAGAGTCTCTTTTTATAATGTTATGTAGGTCGTTCAATCGCCGTCGGAAAGGCGCAAGGTCACTCTCGTTGTAGACAGAGGACTCATCCATATGGTCGAGAATTTGCTAAATGAAGGGGCCGTCAGCTTTAATGGCATCACATTGATGGCGAAAGGGAGCTCTGTGACGACTGGGAAAGCTCTGAAAGGAAATAGGACCGTTCCGGTTGCCCGATTTTGGACAAAATGTAAAGCGCTTGCTTCACGTGGAGCAATACTCACGCGCATGCTAGCCAACTGTGAGTAGGTGGCTGGAGCTTCCTTAGTCTTTCCGATTGTCAAGAAAAAGAGAGATAAGAGATTGAAAACATCGGCGAGCAGAGTATCCAAGCGATTGTTGTAAACAGAGGCGTCATCGCGAACATCGTTCAGTCTTGTTACTGAGAACACGAAGATTAACGATTAAGATATGATGATCTAGAGGCGGCGGCGACGAACCCTGCTTGATGACGGCTTGATAGAGGCTGTTTACATCAGAAGGCTTTATAAAATCGCCGCGATTTTTCTTCAAAGCCGTGAGTCTATTCCTGATGCTATTTTTGGTGAGTTGGTAAGAGCAAGTGGGAAAGTGGACGATTTGGCGACTTACCTGATGACAACTTCAAGGATGGGGAGTTCTAGAATCAAGTCGTGGTCATGATGGCCGCCAGTAGCAAAAAGCGAGCACACGTGCCTTCCTGGGACACCGGCGTGGTCATGGCTCATGAGATGTGATGAGATTGAGATGAGAACGGTGAGCCTGAGTTATTATGGCGACACGTGCTCTTGGCACGTTAATCTCCTTTTCCCACGACACGCTTCATCGCTTCATCGCTCATCACCACTACAAATGGAAAAGATTAAAGAGGTTGGTTTCGATATCCTTTCCTCATGAAAAGCATTTATATTATTGCAGAAACTTGCTGCCCTTCGTGCTGAGTCAGACGCCGCCGTTGAACGTGCCGAGCATGCAGAAGCGCAGAACAAGAAATACGAACAAGAGCTCCTTCAGAAGGAACAGGAGATCACCTCGCTCAACCACCGGATAGGCGTTCTCGATGGAACACTCGAAAAGGCAGAGGCCAACCTTAAGGAATCTAAGGAAGCTGCTGCGCAGGGCGAAAACAGCAAATCGACCAACGACGCTCTTACTCGCAAGATCCAGCTCCTCGAGGATGAGCTTGACGCAGCAGAGAAGAATGTCAAGGAGACCGTTGAGAAGTGAGTCTTTGGTGACTTACCGCCTTTGTCTTCCTCATATCCGTTGGCAGGCTCCGGCAGGTAGACGTCAAGGCGGAGCACTTTGAACGTCAGGTACAACGTGCTGAGCAGGAGCGCGATCTGTGGGAGAAGAAGTATGAGGAGATGAATGAGAAGTACCGCAAGTCGAAAGCGGACCTTGATGACCTGGTTGCGAACATGGAAGGAATCTAATGTCTTACGCCTCTCTATTCGACTCTGCGTCTTGGTCCTACTGTTCAACTACCCCTACCCACTCTCAAATCCCTCAGTTTCCTCCCCTCCGCATTTTCCATTGTTAGGTGCCGACTTCGTTGACGCGAACCTTGCTTGGAGGTACCCGCGGAAGGTAAAGAGGGATAGTAGCAAGACAGGTTTACAGTAGTGCATGTATTGTAGGTTAGCGTTTGTTTAGTCAAAGAGTCTGCGACACTGTCGTTCACCTCCTCCCTGAAGTCGTCTTAACCTCGTTCCCGAGGGTACCAATTACAATAAACTACAAACACCATAAGCGACCCCCTCCGGCAATGATTACTCAACAAGTCTCCCCTCTCTCTGAAGATCTCGCCCCGGCGGATTCGAGGATCGCAGGGGCTTTGAATCGTCAGCCTATCTTCATTGAACATCGTCTATCAGCTGCTCTATGCCCTAGCAGCATCAACCATCCATCCCACAGTATAGTCTATAGCCAAGGTTTGAAGCTTGAAGCTTGTCGGAAGTTCGTTTTCCGAGCCATGTTAGTTTTGAATCAAACATTAAGCTCCCTAGCTCCACCGCCCCCTAACGCATCACATGACACATCACGTGACACAAACTTGAACAAAACTTGAACAAAATGCATTACATAGACCAGTGACCGTCTGTATATGAGGGTACCTGTCGATATACAGACTGGTAAAGCTGGGCTTAAATTCCTATGGGTTTGGTTCAGCCACAATTTCCTTTTGTGGTTCCCTAGTAAATTTGACCTGCCCTAAACTCATTGGCAATCTGATCTTGAAAAGGGTAGTTGTGAAATCTACACTGGATCTAGTGCTCAAGAAGCACTTAAGCACTGGCACTTAGCACTTAGCATACATTCATGTTCTACCATGTTCCCTCGTTCATCTGCCGATATTCTAGCTTCTGCTGCCTCTAGTTCTAGACACGTAGCTCAGAGGCACGCTAATTCAAGTTTTGATGGCAAAATATTACCATTTTCACTGGATTCACCTGCAGCACCCTCTGGAACGGATCGCGTTGGCGATCATCTGTATATAGCAGGCCCCCGGTCGCTTCAGCACCATTCTGCAGACTTGGTTCAGCCTGCAATGCTATTCCATAACTTCAGTCCATCCCTTGTGGACAATGGAGCAATGTGCACTGGGAGTTCGTCCATGCATTGTTTAGGCATGGGGACCACTATGTTGGCCTGTTCTGTACTCAGTCTGTATACAAATAAACATACATGTCTTTCCTAGGTCTAGGTCTAGGTCTATTCCTTCTACATCAGGATCTCAAGCTGTGAAGATGTCTCATTCCAATAGAATGGCAAAGGCTATTGGTGTGCTCAAGGATGGATGGTTGAGCCCCTTTGATCTCATCCTGGAGGTCTTAGATGAATCAAACCCCGAATATGCTGGATATCACACTGTGTTATACCAAGAAAAAAACACCAAACTTTCTAAGATCCTTGACCACATCATGGCGGCTGACTCCGTTGAACGCAAACTTTGGTCATTGATACGACCACATGCTCTCAGTATCGTATGTGATGCTGTTGAAGAAGAAATGGACGTTATCACTAAGGAGGAAGTTCTTCCTGGTCTCTCTGCAGTATCTCCGGAATTTATCAAGTTGTGGGCAATTGCAGATGTTAGCAACCAAGCACCCTTCCTGATGCAGGTCCTTTGTAGAGCGGCACAAACTTCTCGGGCTAATGAGAATAACAGAAAGAAACATCCCAATGCTGTACTATTATTTGAGTTGGGTTTGATGCATGCCCGAGTACTGATATTCTGATGAACAGATGTGCAATATAATGGTGAAACAACTGTCTTATCATCGCTCAGGCTGTGCACTGGGCTTCCCTGCACAATTTGGTCTCTTTCTCTGGACTTCTGGGTGCTCACAGCAGACTATCGATTCCCTACATCGCTGTGGCCTCTCTGTGAGCTACCTGTCGGTCCTAAATAACTTGGCTGCTCTTGCGGATCACTGCATCAACGTTGCAATTAGTATCAGGTCTGGGATTCATGTCTTCTGCTATGACAATGTCCAGATCAGTACTTCTATCTTTGTTGAGCAGCGAGGATCTTCTGGGCCTGCCAAATTGACCTCAGGAACCTTTGGCGTTCTTTACAAGGTTTGCAATGGCAATCCAGAGCATATGCAGCTTGCGCCAATACTGGAGCAATTCAAGGTTGTGAAAGGTCTCAAATATAATTGCGATGTTCATCCCACACACCAGCAGCACAAGTTGTTTTATCTCCAGCTCAGAGTCGCTGTCGTTCGCGTGCTACTGAAATATTGTCCTGTGTTTCAATCCTATGCTAAGGACCCTACTCTCCAGAATCTGCCTCATCGCCTGATGCCCCCTGGCTACGTTACAGAGCAGTTTCTGATTTGAGCCACCACAATTGAGGAGGCAACTGTGAATGGAAACTTGCTGTATCATGACGACATCTATCTCAACCAGCTTGGGCAGACTCATGAGGATCTGTTCGAATATGCTATCCTGAGCTTCAATGATCAACTGACAAATTCTTGCATACACTCTGGGCAGATTCTTCACACTTGTGATATAAACCCTTGGACATGACACGAGGTTTTTCAGCTAGGATTTGGACTCTTTCATTTATGACTTAATCTTCTGTGGGCTCTGCTGCACATGCATTGTGGGTCGATGGAACAAACAGGAAGTCTAGCATACTTTTTTGCACTCATCGAGAAGACTCATCTGAAGGGCGAACACCCCCACTATCACACGCTACTGTCAGCTCTTATGCAGATCTTAGACAGCATTGTGTTGAATGCGTGGAGACACGAGAGTGGGCATACTAATCTTGGAGAGTTTGCTTCCACTGAGCCACTGGCAGAAGATCTGCTCAGCATGGCTGGTGACATTATAGACAAGCATGCTACACCACTGGAGATGCCCAACACCCTCAAGAAACAGGCACCAGCAGTTGACAATGATGACAGCAATCAATCTGATGCTGGCAGTGAGACCAGTCTCACAGCAGATTCCCTGGTGACCACCTCACTCCCAGACCCAGATAGGGATACCTCTACACGGCCAAGTTGATACGTGCGATCTCCGATGGCAATATTGGTCATGTTGAAGACATGCTGCCTGTAACGTTTCTACCAAACGTTGCTTCGACTTGAAGCTCTTGATAGCCTTGAACCAATAACAGACCGACAGCAGTTGAATAACTATGGTCAAACATGAAAGACGAACCAAAGGACAATGGCTTCGCCTTATACTGGAAGGATACAACAGGGATCTTCAAGAGATGAGAGGAAAGACCACACAAGGATCAACAAGATGAGAGGAACAGGCAAACTAGCCAACACTTCTATTGTTCGAGGTAGATCTCAAGACAACGAAGATAAGGTCTCGTCTATCAAGACAGAGCACCTTATATACACTACAGGGCTGACTCCCAATCTGAGTCCCAAAGAATAACAGGTATCGTACCATATCATATCGTCCAATCAGCCATCAGGGATAACGACCCAGGCAACTTACAGTACATGAGGCATAAGGCCCCACTATGAGTCAGAGATAACAAAGTATGTGACTCACTATTGTCCAATGATCATCTGGCGCAACATCAGCGCATGATAAGTACAGCCATCAGGCAACATCAGAATGTTCCAATCAGAAAGAACCTAAACAGGCCAAAGCCTAACCAAGTTGGGAATCCCGCATCCAACTATACCCTCTCAGGAATTATGACTCGACCTGAGGAAACCATTCCCCCGTGACTTATCCTTTAGACCCGCTTCCTGTGACATGGGGGATCTGGGGGTTGCTGATCACATGACTAATCACGTGACTCAGACTTACACATTCCTAAACGGATCTCGTCGCCAGTGTTGTTATCCACAATGAAAAGATCTTCAGTACTCAACATTCGCGCGACCTCATATGTCTCATCTGCGTCTAATCTCAGAGACTCTTCATCTTCTTCTTCAGTGAACCGCACTTCAGGGGGGTCTTCAGCCTTCACAGGCAACGCAAATCGTACTTTCATCGGCTTGGTGACACCACTGGCCATGACACGTGATCCACACGTGACACTGCCCCTGCTGGCGATGATGTTCCGAGGAGCCAGTGGCAACAACTACTGCACCGAGATCCTACACTTCATACTCAATCTGAAGCATGTATGGACACCAGAATTTGTGTGAGTTGCTCAATATGTATCCCTCTGACATTTTGGACTGACTGTGTTCACACAGGGATATCATGCGCAACAATATGCTTGTGAACCTGTTGGGTCTCACAGGCCACGCTTTGCCAATTTACCTCAATATCGAGCATCTAATTGGTGAACTTAAGGTATGTATATCATCACAATGACAGTGCCTCGACAAATTTTGACACTGCGAAGGGCCTCTTACAGGCAAAGGGTCTTCAGTCAACATGGGATCATCTCAGAAATATCTCAGCGGCGTTGGACATCCTGAAGAAGCTGAAGAAGCAAGTTGCCACATCTATGAAGACAGCATACCAAGGCATGACTCATAAGGCCCCCAAGACTGATCACCTTGTCTGGCAAGTTGTAGTGTTTCCGCCAAATGCTGATCCGACTTGGATCTGAGGGCTTCCTTGTATCAACACTAAGTCAAGCGCACGGCTTGCAACCTAGGCAATAACTTGTGAAGGGCAAATAACCTCCAAAGGTCCCCTTGTAGCGCACAACAATGGTGATAGCCTAACACACAAGTTGGCAATAAGATGAGAGAATAGTCACACAGACCAATGACTCTGCTATAAGAATGCTTTGCTATGCCTGAGAGGAATACAGGTGGAAGTCAAAACAACTAAGCTAATGACTACTGGCGAAACCTGTCAAGTATATATAGTACTCCAAGCCAACTTTGAAGCTGAGCTTGAACTATAGCTAAACACGACCTACGACCTAATCTGCCAATAGGAATTGTCCATCAAGCCACAGGGGCTTATCATGAAACATACAGTACATGAGGCATAAGGCCCCACATGAGTCAGAGATAACAAGACTGTGAGTCACAGATAAGAAACACCACATGACTCACAAATGACATCATAATCCAAGATAAGAGATAACAAGTGTCTCAGCGCAATACCAGTGCATCAGAACCTGTTCCATCAGAACTTGAACCACCAAAGGGAATGTCTAGACCTTCAGCTATCAGGAATTGCCTCCGACCTCATGCCTACCATGGTCTTCCAGAACCTTCCATAGTCTTCCATTCTTGATACAACACCGAAGTCCCCTTTCTTATGGTTTAGGTCAGATACATGCCATGACCTGGGACTAGACCCTTCCATTCTTGATCTTCGATCTTCCGCACTTGGGAATGCTGCATCCGAGGCAACGTTACATTATACCAAGCTCCACAACCAAGTCCCATGACTTATGGTTTAGATCAGCTACCACGTGACAACGCGTGATCTGGGACTTTATGTGGTCTAATCACGTGACCTTCATCCTTCCTGCAATACTTTTGCCAGTATCTGAGGGCGACTCATGAACAATCATTCCACTCACTAACTGGCCAATGCGAAGGGCTTCATCCTCCTCCACATAGTCTTCTTCTTCCGCCTCAGGCCATCCATCAGCCTGGGCCCACACGAGAGTGCGAACTTCTTCTTCTTCACAGTATTCCAGCTGACCTAATACCCAGGTATGCGCCTCTGGATAATCTTGACAGTTCTTCCAGTGTTCATGGATGCACTTGCGACATTTAGTGCGTGCAGGGTTCGGTATGATGTCACCACGTGACACGAGTTGCCAATAGAGTTCACGAAGAAGTGCTACATCTGTATAAGGAAGATTGAATTGGTAACAAGAAGACCAAAATGGTGCCCGACATCATTTATTTGGGCAAGGAAAAGCTTAACTCATCAACTCTGAATACATTCAATCGTAAGATATGCAGTATGGTTGAAGGGTGGGAGTATGACGAGGACTTGGAGGAGGACACTCTTCCTCAGAACCCCATCACGGTTAACTCACAGGATGATAGTGATGAGCACATTGCCAAGCCTGAGGATGAAGCAGAGTAATTGACTGTATTACTCCCAAAGCCTAGAACTACAATAAAGAAAGAAAGTAACAGTATCTGTGTCTCTCTAAAGTTCTAATTCTAAGACCTCCCTGCTGTTGCTGATGCATAACGGTGCAAGACTTCTTGGCATATTTTCTCGGCTGTCTCTGCAGATTCCTCCGCGAACCTGGCAAGGTCTTGCTTGTGCCTAGTCCGCTTCTGGCGAGCCTTGTGCGGAGCGGTTTCCTCGGTGTGATGTTCAGTGATTTCACGATCATAGGCTTGAATAATACAGAAGAGTGATGAAGACCACAGGTCTTGCCACTCTTGAGTTTCATCAAGTGCTTCTACAACTTGCACAGGGTGTGTGACATTCAATGGGTGTAGCCTAGAAAGTGTCTTGATGCCCCTGTTGTTGAGAATGAAATAGGATGGTCATACAGCTGCCAATGAGTCATTGGAATGCACAGTAGCACACCAGGCAAGCAGCCAAGAAATTAGTGGCTCATGCTGGCTCATTGCACGGGTATTTGTCCCTGCCTTCCTCTTGTTTCGTATAGGCAGGACGATTTCTTCTCAATTGGGATTGTCAGGAGTGCCATAACCGAGTTGAGATGTTTCAGGATTTTTGTAGAGCAGACAGCCATGGAAGAAATAATTCCAGTTGAACACAGATCCTGGGTGTTGATTGCAACACCACTTGGCTGTAAAGTGATGCACTAAGGAGGGAGGGAGTAGGGTAGTAAGTACATCTACCAAACCGAGCATCATCACATACCATCAGGTGTTGTGTCGCTGAGATAACTCGCATATAACTTGCGAAGGCATTGCTGTTCAAGCTGGATGATCTTGATCATAGCAACCCCGCTATGTTCCTTCTTGGTTGAACGGTCGGTGAGCTTGGATACAGTCGGGTGGTCTGGGTCAGATGCTGTATCCATGGCAGCAGCAGCAAGGTCAATTGTCTTCACCCATGGCTTGTACATGAGCAAAAAAATGGCCTTGCTTGTTGGACTATGTCCACCCTGACCACCTCGTTGGAGGGCTGTTGGGACCTCCCGTGTGAGGCCATACTGAATAACGATTGTAATGTCTGGAATATCTAGTCCCTATGAGTGCCCGCAAACATCAATTACTGAAGAGACTGTGTAAAGCATACGTACTGTTGATGCACCTTCAGTTGCATGAAGCACTCTACAGTGGCCATTCGGTTTGCTGAAGTCCTCGTAAACCTGTGTCAGGTATTCCTTGGACATGCTTCCATGGTAGTGCATAATAAGCCCCTTCTTCTGCATATCCTCAGGGAGACGTCATGTATGATACAAAGCAGCCTCAGCGGCTTGCTTGAAATTGTCGTGGAAGACTATGGTCTTAGGCAGGATCCAGCCAGCAGGATAAGGGCGAGGCACAAGGAAGTCTATATTATGAAAGTCCAAGAGTTCACTGATGATAGGATGAGTTGCATAGACAATATTAGGGCGATTACTAGTAAGCTTGATGGTGCATAGCTCAGATTCCTCAAACAGCAAGTTTTTTATTATTGCTGCCTTGATATGCGGAGGTTGCATCCCAGAGAGTGCTTGCAGAGGCACATCACATCCAATTTTGATTTGAAATTCACCAAGACAACCCCAGGCTGGTCGGAATGCAGGAATGTCATAGTGTTTAAGCCCAGCAGTATAGATAAAGTGTGCCTCGTCTACATGCACACACCAAATGAGACTAGCGAAGTTCTGATCCTGTGCAATGAGATGAGTGAGATGAGGAAGATGACCGTTGGTCATGCAGAGCTGTTCCGGTTGCACAATAAGAACAGAATATACTCCACTTCATATATCCTAAAGCATTGTGATAAGGTGTTACCATTATCGGAGACAAGCCAGTGTGCAGACCTTCCAGAGGTCAATGTTGTCTGGAGTGTCTTTGTTAATCGCAATCACCTTGATATTGTACTGAGAAAACATGAGGACTTGAACTGCTTGCAGATGCTTGAGAGGTGAGAAGACAACAGACACAGTAGTCGGAGCGAGCAGACAAGGGAGGATCATGCACAGAGTCTTGCCAGCCCCAGCGCCAACGTCGACCAGAGAATCCTGGTCAGACATAATTGCGATTGTTGCTTTCAGTTGAAACACACAAGGAAGCTCTTGATGCCCAGACTGAACCCAGAGCAACAAAGATGCACAAAGACCAATGGCCTGTTGTTTCGCGTTGTACTGCAGCCAGAATTCAATGGGAAGTCGACGCTCCTCTGAAACTAGCTGATGGTAGGCCCAGTGCATGAGTACATCTTCCAAATCCTGTAGGTCTTGCAGCCTGAAAGGTTCGCACTTGCTCATTGCATGGAGATGATAAAGGAAAGTGCATATATTCACCTCGTGTGTGCCCACTCTAGCACTCAGTACGATGCGACTTAGTACTCAAGACGTGAGCTAATTACAATCGCGATCATGATCAAATGATCAAGTTTAACTGAATTTGGACGTGATATATTAGGAAAATTGTGGCTAGCCCAACTCATAGGAATTTAAGCCCGCTTGTCACAAACCTATACCTCGGTCCGTGACTTACCCATGAAACTCAAGAGTGTGCAAGGAAACGCACACACAAACCCAGGAATACAAAGTATTGGTCTAGTAGAACTAACCAAGACGACACGTGTGAAAGGATTGGATAATCCTTTCCTTCCTATTCAAGAAAGGCCTGGTCTGGAACCGGGACTTACCAAGCGAAAGGTCGGATGACCTCACATGACTTGTTTGTTGATCAATCAACAAAGATCGTTGATTGATAAACAAAGTCCATTGATCGGTAAACAAAGATTGTTGATCAATCACCTGATGAGCGGAGCTTATCAGGGATTAATGCTATTGGACGATATACTTAGAAACCTTCCAGCACATTCCATGCTATCTTTAGAACACTTCTAGAGTATTCCATGGGCCCACCCATGGATTGGAGTTGGGTCTCCCCTAAAGTACGCACAGACCATGTATTTGGGTATATAAGCTGGAGCAATGTAACAGACAGTCCCTCAGACTGTCCACTTGCGACATCCCCACTTGTACATTCCTGTCTTCTGAGCAGCTTCCCACCATTGGGTTGTTCCTCATCCTTGTCTTGTTACTCGTGGTCCATTGTTCCCTGTCCTTGTTCTACTCCTTGTTTGGTTTGACATCAGCCACCCTGATCCTTGTGACCTTGAGCCTTGCTGTTGCGTATAAACAGTGAGCACTCATCACACTTGGACAGTCTTAGCTTGCTGATCACGAACCTTCTCAGTGTCTGACTACAATTACTCCGAGTTTGGAGCGTGGGACGCTGATTCAGGTTCCTATTACAACCCGGTTGAATATCCTACCCCCCCTCGTTGTCATCATCATCTTCCACTTCCAGATTCCCCCTTCCTGCGTCGTCCCCTCCTTGTCTCCCATTGTCCCCTTTAGGACAGAACCTTCCTTTCCCCCCATTCTTCCTATCACCACCAGAAATTCCTCTGGCTGCTGAGCGAGTTGCCTTGCCTCAAGGTTCCCCCGCCAATTCCCTGCCAGTAGCTCGAACTCCAACCCCCAAGCTTCATTATCCGTCCCCAGCTCCCTTGCCCCTGTCACCCCCCTCAGTCTGGTTGGTGTCCCCCATCCCTCGCCCAGCATCATCCCCCGTTTTCCGTATCCCATCCCTGGCCCTTCATCCCTTGATGCCCCCTCCTCATCCCCCTACCCCAGACTCCCCCATCAACTACGAAGCTGCAGAGCTTCGTGTAGCCTTCTACTCGGCACAGCGTGCATCCCCTGCACCAGTAGAAGAGGACCAAGAGAACGTTCCCCCTGCCCCTGCCCCTGCCCCTGTCAACCGCCCCCCATCTTGTCTCCAAGTCAGAGGAGAGCACCCCCACCAGTACCTCGCTGTCCACACCCCTCGAGGAGAGGAGTGGCAACAAATATTGGAGTTCCACCAGTTCTCCATCCATACCATCCACACAGCTGAGGCCCTGTGTGCCTCCCCCCCTGTTTTTACTGGAGTGATCCCCTTTCGTTTCACGTCCCCCCATTTCTTGACTATCTACCCCTGCCGTCGTGACATTGCCATCACCCTTGGCATTCAACCCATCTACGTCTGCTGTAAGGCAGTCCTCGACCTCCCTAGCGACAACCTCCCCCTCGGATCTATCAAGTACAGTTTTCGGGACGGCATTCGTGAAGCATTCAGGTCACTGAACAACCTCATTTGTGAAGCGTACATATATACACTTGTCATCCTTGAGGTTCACGATTTCTTGGACGGGAGAGTGGTGACTACGTACGGTCACCTAGGTTTTTTCGAAGAAAATGTCTATGCAGTGTACCAAGGGTACCACTTCGACGACACAGTGAGGACCCGCCCTCACCTACTTTCATATTGTTTCACGCCCCGTATCCCTGTGGACCCCTTCAATTTCATTTCAACCTATAGTGATAACACACCTTTGTAGCCATTTACTTTAATTAGTAAGTGGTAGTACAAATTGTTGTCACTTTCTTGTCAATACATTGGGGTTCGCGTATCCAGTGTCAATATTCCCAGTTCACCTCCAAGAAGGAGAAAGACTCCAAAGAGCTCAGAACTTCTTTGAAACCCATTGTCTCCTCCAGCTCAGGACTTATTACCCTGAGTGTTACGATGATGGTCTGACTTAGACCCGTCACGCGATGGCAAGTAACGTGACTTAGCAATACGTGTCAACACGCGAAGGTGTGACTTGTTCCAAGGACTCTTGAAAGAGCCTTCCTAAGAGAGATGACTAGAAGCGGGAGAGAGGAACCCAACTAGATTCGATAATGGTACAAGAGAGTCAAGCTGTCGACCACATCAGTCAACAGCTACCTTATATCTGATCTTGACTGTACGCCTTCGTCAGCGATACAGCCACTACTACTACTGCTTGGTAACGTCCACTAATACTAACGCCACAACTACTACAATCATCAGTCATCGTACAGTAAGAGTATCAGTAATCAACATAGTAAGTCTGAGTAAGATTCGGGAGCGACTCGTCATCCCGCTTACGAAGATCAACGACGGCAAATCATGACATCACCCCCTTTACAAGGGTGAGCGCCCACGCTCCACAACCCAACTAGTTACCGTGGTAAGTCCGACGTCTGTCTCGTGCTCGTCGCGCACCCTCCTAAGGGCATGAGCACGGCCCAACCGCCTTGACGAATGCATGGCCCTGTCGATGTGGACGAAGATGTCGTCCTCTAGCTTCTTGATTGCCTGCTCGAGTTTGGCCACGACTTCCATGGACGCGCGGTAGCGCCTCACCTCGGCTTGGAGGGAAATGTCCCCCAACCTGGCAAGGGCTTCGTCTACCTGTTGCTTTCCACGGAAGTCAGAGTGGAAATAGCCGAGCTCTTCACGCATGTACTCAGCTGCAGGGCCCATGTCTCGACATGGTTCGGCGTGGATGTCGGCTCGGTAGACGGGGGAATACTTCCCCATCGTTCCGAACACCTTGGGGTTGTCTAGCATGCGGACACGCACGTATTTGGCTGGGATTCTTCGCCCCTCGTGCTCGATGACCATCGGTACCCAATTCATCCCATTGTTGAGGATGAATCCGCCGGGAGTAGGCGATATGGCACGGAGAGGGAGCCGCGTCGCATTCGCTCGGCGCGTAGCGATGGGCGATGGGTCGCATTCTTCCCTATAGGGGGGTAGACCGCGCGCTTCGTATCCCTGCTCCGCCGTTGCTCCATAGACAACAGCAACTGGAGGTGGTTGGGACACGTCATCTTCGGCTTCGCTGGCAATGATGCGGACTTGGTGAGGTACAGGGAGGGGAGCACAGTGGCAATAGTTTGGGGGTTGTCGCATTGAATGCAGACGACCCGTGCTGCGTGGTAAGACTCGTCGCTGCTGTCGTCCTCATCTTCGCTGTCGTCGTCATCGACGGCAGTGGTGGCGAGTGTCGTGACGGACTGGTTGACACTGCCGACTGCGGTAGTACTGAGGGAGGTGGTGGACTGGTTGATACTTGCCTCGTTAACAGGTGTATCCTCATCCTCCTCTCCACTGCAGTCCTCTTCACCACTTGATCCGTCCTCCATGCGGACATCACCTCCTTCAATAGGCCGTACTCCTGCCTCATCTTCCTCCCTCTTCCGCTTGCGGGTGTGGGAAATCGCTGGCGAGCCTCGTCCAAGTCTCAGGCGGCTTGGTCTCATTCAGCGGCAGCTCTGACGTGTTCGAGGGCCGAGCAGAACTGGTCGTCGACGTTGTTATTGTTGTCGTAGGTGCTGAGGGTGTCGACATGGGGGATGGCGATCTCGTCAAGGTTGATAATGGTGAGAGGGACATGAGCCATTGAGTTAGTGGATTGGGAGGATGATAATGTCACCGGCTTCGACGAAGCTGCTTTTATGTGAATTTCAGCCTTCGGGTTCAACCGTGCGAACTTCCTTATCTCTTCCTCCGCATGGACGTCGTCCCACGGGACCCACTGGTTTTCTGAGTCTGCGTATCCCTTCCACTTGATGAGGTATTGAAGCTTGCGCCCTCGCCCGACCTTCTGGAGTCTATCACCTTTTCAACCTCGTATTCTTCCACGCCTTTGACCAATTCAGGTGGTGGGCGTAGGTAGTTTGCGCCGTGCATGTGTGTTTCTTTGTAAGGTGTCAACAGATCTGTGTGAAACACGTCATGTATCTTCCATTGCGGGGGTAACTTGAGCCGATAATTCACAGGGGACATCACCTGAACTACCTCAAATGGACCCTGTCTCCTGGGCGCCAACTTGGGAGTTGGCTGATTGGTTCGTAGGTTGCGCCCATCTAGCCATACTTGGTCTCCTAGGACGTATCTGGGCGTTCTTTTGTTTGACCCATGACTTCTGGCCTTTATCATATTCTCCTGCGCGCTCCGACGGGCTTCCATCAATTGTTCTAGCCTGGTAGATAGCTGGGCAGGTTGATTGTCCCTGGCGCCCATTTATCTCTAGGGTGATACCCCATTAGCGTGAAAAACGGGGTTTGTTTGTGGTGCTGCTTATCGCGTTATTGTGAGCGAATTCCGCTAGAGGTAGCTGTGCGGCCCAGTTATCTTGTTTTTGGTTTGCCCATAATCTGAGGTACTGTTCCAACCACTGATTAGTGCGTTCCGACTGTCCGTCTGTTCTCGGATGATAGGCGTTGATACGTTTTGCTGGATTTGAAGAGTTCTGCAGAGTTCCCTCATGAATTTGCTGCGAATCGAGGGTCTCGATCGCTGATTATTTTGCTGGGAGCCGAATCGAGGGAGTACCTTTTGAGCGTACAACATTGCAGTTTCTTCTCCTGACATTGATTCTCGGCAGGGTAGGAATATCGATGCTTTGGAACAGTGTGGTCTGTAATCGTCAGAATCGAGTCATATCCTGTCTGACGGGGGTAACTTAGTTATGAAGTCTACCGCGATAACTTCAACGGAGTGGCCCTAATCGTGGGTAGATGGGTTCGAATGGTGCTTTGGTGGGGCGAGTGTTGACCTTGTGTCATTGACACTCCGCGCATCCTTGCACATAGTTCATGACGTCACTTTTCATGTTTGGCCACCATAGTGTCGAGCTAGCAATTCTTGTGTTTTTGCTATCCCTGGATGACCTGCCGTTAATGGTCATGATATTGCTTTATGACTCCCCTTAGCTCTTCGTCATCCTTGGTGGTGACCACCACTTTCCATTCTTGAACCAAACACCGTCTATCTTTTGAGTTCATGGGGATTCACCCATGCTTTGATTCGAGTTTCTCTTGCTTGATGGGGATTGGCGTAATCCCTGTTACCGTTCGTATGAATATCTGTTTGGTAGTACCGTGACTCTGTCATTGTCTTTTTCTCCAGTGTCGTAGTCTGGTCTTCTGGACAACGCGTCTGCTCTGCCGTTGGCTCGTCCTTTGAGGTGGTGTATCTCGATGTCGTACTCTTCCAGTTCCAGTACTTCTCGAGCTACTCTCGGCTGATTTCTGTGGGTCTCGCCAGTATTGTAGGTTCATATGGTCCGAGAACACTCTGACCTTATGTGGTGATCCTACCAATAGGTATCTCCAGTTCCGTAGCGCTTTCACGATGGCCAATAGCTCCAAGTTGTATATGTCGTAGTTTCGTTCGGCTTCGTTGAGGGTGGCCGAATAGAATGCTACCGGATGTTTCTTGCCATCAGATCCTTTTTGCATAAGGACTGCTCCCACGGCGAATCCTGATGCGTCCACTTCGAGGTCGTACTGTTCTTTTGGGTCTGGGTGAGCGAGGATCGGATTGCTCGTGACGCGGTTTTGAGTGTTTCGAAGGCAGTTTGTTGGGCTGGTCCCCAATGCCATTCGACATCCTTCCTTGTCAGCTCATTCATTGGTTTGGCGATGTTGGCGAATCCTCGAATAAAGGGACGGTAAAAATTGCAAAACCTAGAAAGCTGCGTACGTCTTTGACTTTTGTTGGTGTTGGCCACGTGCGGACACCGAGACCTTCGCCGGATCCATGGCGTCATCCCCTTTTCAAGGATTACCCCAGGTAATCAATGGATGGAACGTGGAATGCGCATTTTGATAACTTGAAGTAGAGGTCGTGGGCGGCCACGACTGCGAGAACGCTGAAACTGCGGCCGTGTGTGCTTGGTCGTTTGTTGGAAAGTGCCGCAGTCGTTGGTGGCGACGGCGATGTCGTCCATGTAGATTCGTATCTGCGTGCCTTCTGTGGCGAATTTGGCGATGACTGGTTGGTATATTTCGTTCATGAATGCCTGAAAGGTTGCTGGTGAGTTGCAAAGTCCGAAGTACATAACCGTAGGTTCAAAAGTCCTCGTCTCATTTTGAACGCCGCTTTGTGTTCGTCTCCTCTTTGATTCTGATATTGTTGTACCCTTGCCTGACATCGAACTTTGAAAACATGACCGCTCCTCCGAGGTCGCCATCAAATCTGTTATCAGTGGAAGCGGATATTGGTTCCGCACCGTCCACCGGTTTATTGCACGATAATCTTGGACAGGCCGAAGTTTCCCATCCTTTTTCTTGATGAAGAAGAAGGAGGATGCGTAGGGCGACTGTGAGGGTCGGATATACCCCTTTTTGAGGTGTTCGTCGATGAAGGCATCCAGGGCTTCATCTTCCGTTCGGGTCATTGGTAAAGTCGACATGTGATGGATGTTGGCGCGTTAGGTTGGAGCGTAATTGCTGATCACAAGGTCGTCTTTCGGCAACCTTGTTGATGCTTCTTCGTCAAATACTTTGCGAAAAGCTTCGTATTGCGACGGTAGTACGGCACTTTTCTCGTCTTTGGGTTTGGCCGCAATAGCGTGTTCGACCGCGGGGATCATCACTCTTCGACCCCGCGTTTCTTCGTCCTCTAGTTGTTTCGCGATGTGATCTTTTGATTTGTTAAGAGATGGGCTAGTACGTTCCTCCTGTCGGTCCGTTAACAGTTTGATAGTGACTGGGAGGTGCGCCCGATTGATTGTTCCCTTTTCCAGTCGAACTGTGGTTCATAGGCTGCTAGCCATGGATACCCAAACAATATGTCTTCTTTTCCTATGTTGGTGACTAGGAACCTCATCTCCTTGTCGTTTCCGTTGACATTGACTCGGAGAATGACATATTGAGTTATGTGTCCGCTTGTTTGCTGTGTCATCGATGTTGTAGATTCGTTTGGGCGTGTCTAGCAACCGTGTTTTTATCCCCATTCGTTGGAGAAAGTTTTCGCTCACAAAGTTATCAGTGGCTCCTGAGTCCACTAGTGCTTTTACTTCGGCCGTGTTGTAACGCGTGTGTAATAGAACTGGAATTCGCATAGAACGGTAGCGCATGATATACACTGAGTTACAACGAAGTGCCCTCACCCAGGCCGTCGGGTTCAGGCATCTGAAAAATCCGTCCCATCAACTTTTGCAGGATGAGGTCCTTCACATCATCTCCTTCACTGGCTACTCCTCTCAGCCAGTCTTCGGCTTTATCTTCGTCGGTTTTTGATTGCTCTCCGGTACTCCTTATCTGCTGTCTTTTGTTTCGACGCGGTTGGCGACAGTCTCGGCTGATGTGCCCCATCTTGTCGCAGTTGTAGCAGCGGACTTGACTAAAGTCAGGTCGGTTTCCTCGCTGCCTTTGTAGGTACCCTCCCCTTGGTGGAAAGGGGGGTCGTGGGGCATTGATAACGTCTTCTGCTCCTGCGAGTCTTCCTCTAACTCGATCTGCTGAGGTATCCATTGCGTCGGGTGCGGTAGTGGAGCGAGCAGTTTTGCCAGTGCTCCCGATTGATTTCTGTTAGTGGATCCTTTGAACATGTCTAAGTTCCGCGCACCGTCTGCATATGGATCCACTTTTGTTGCCTTTTGAGGGCGATGCTCTCCAGTCTTCGTAAGTCCTGGGGTCGTCGTGTTGATACATTGCTTCGTAAAGCGTCTGGGCAACCCTTTTATAAGTATTTCAGGGTCTGCTCTGCGTTGATGTCGTATCCGGCGTAGCGAACGAGTTGTTCGAATAGGCGATGTAGTCGTCTATTTTTCCTTCCTTCATCCTGATTCCTGCGTCTAGTTGGGCTTGGGCTCTTTCTTTGCTGAGTACGTCAGCAATTGTCGTCGAAAGGCTTGCAGAATGTTGTTCCACAGCCTGTTGTCGAACTGGCTGACACCTCTGGACACTTCTCTTACCAACCATTGGTTGGCCGACATGACCCAGGCGTTAACCAGGTCTCCTTGAACGTAGGTGAGGAATAACATAGCTTTTTGATATTTATTCCTCATTGCCGAATGGCTTGCGTTAACCCCTGGTAGATTTCCCATTGAAGTATGAAACCTTCGACCTTTGATCTGTCCCCATTGAACAGCTTGGGGGGTTTCCTATGAATTTGTCCGTGGTATTGCCGCCTCCATGGGGCATTCCTGGCGGTCCTCCTCCTCCCATGGTGGTCCTCCTCCTCCATGGGCGGTCCTCCTGGTGGTCCTCCTCCATCGGAGGGCCTCCTTGATTTGGTTGTCTGTATGCTCTGCTGAGCTGCTCGAATGGTCGAGGAGGTGGTTCGTTGTAGTCAAAGTCGAATCCTCCTGGCTGATCTGGTTCGTCTGGCCCCATGGCTCGTCGTGCTGCTTGTAGGTCTTCTGGGTCCATATTTACGACATGACCCGTCCTTTCGTCAATGACCAATGGGGTTGGTTCTTCGACCTGTGTTTGAGTGGCCATTCTAATTGGGTCAGGGATGTGTAACGTAGCTGTTTGAGTGATGATTTCCTCAACAGCGGGTTCTTCTTCTTGGACGTAGATGTCTCTGGCTCGTTTTCTATGGATGGAGTCTGGACTCGTTCGCTGTGTGGCTGGTGTCCGTTCTTGCTGGTGTCCTGTGTGGAGTTCTGGAGATAGAGGTTCCGAATGTGTTTCTTCCTCTGGTGCTCCGTCGATTTCCCCTTGTTCTTCGATGTTCGTGCTTCTGATAGTGGAATATTGCAGTTGAGATCGTCTCCGGCTGGTCTGGCTGCTTCAAAGTATTCTGCGTTCGGTTCCACCTGAGTTCTACCCAACAACACCTTCCGTGATGAAAGATGATAGGGTGAAATCGTTGGGCTGTGGCTGCTTCGGCGTAGTAACCGGTATTGAAGTGTTCTATACTCCACTTCGTCTGTCGTCTGGAATTGTCCTCCAACGGACTCGATTGATGACGTATCTTGCAGGGCGTCTCTTTCCCTAGAATTGATTATGAAGGGTTGGAATTCCCAACCGTCTTTGGTGGTGATTGGCGCCACGGCGTGTGAGAGGAGCTTGACTCTAATGTTACGATCGTGGCTGACTTAGACCCTACACGCGATGGCAAGTAACGTGACTTAGCAATACGTGTCAACACGCGAAGGTGTGACTTGTTCCAAGGACTCTTGAAAGAGCCTTCCTAAGAGAGATGACTAGAGGCGGAGAGAGAGAACCCGACTAGATTGATAATGGTACAAGAGAGTCAAGCTGTCGACCACATCAGTCGACAGCTACCTTATATCCGATCTTGACTGTACGCCTTCGTCAGCGATACAGCCACTACTACTATGCTTGGTAAGTCCACTAATACTAACGCCACTACTACTACTAATCATCAGTCATCGTACAGTAAGAATATCAGTAATCAACATAGTACGTCTGAGTAAGATTCGGGAGCGACTCGTCATCCCGCTTACGAAGATCAACGAGGGCAAATCATGACACCTGTCCAATCTACTATGCTACCCACACTTCTGCGCATGTACTCACATTTGCGCACTTTCAAAATTTTGCCTCGATCAAGCCTTTCTCGTTCATTGATTCTTCCCAAAAAAAACAGTATATAAAGTATGCATTATGGATATACAATCAGAAGAAAAAATAGAGATCTATCTAAATTTACGGTGAAAAGAAATCAGAGACCTTGTAGGATCCTTGCTACATAGTGCCGTGATCCACACCCTCCTGATCTTGTCGATCTTGGTACTTTCACCCAGGTCTTTTTTTCTGGGGTAATAATAAATATTTAAGGCACTCTGCATAGACGTTTTGGAGTCAGCAATCTGAGGCGATTGAGCTGCAGGGACAAATCTTACCTTGGGTGCACCCAAGGGTGACAAATGTGTGACTAATTTGAAGTGCCTCTCTTGCCACATGCCGGCATAACCAGCCAATGTTCAGCCATCAATCTCATCATTGATGGGTCAGCCGATGAGCACACTCTTTCAGCACTCATGGGCCAACCAACGTCAGCCGAAATTGGAGATTCTTACTATATTCATGGGCCAGCTGACATCGGCTTGGAGTTTTTGCTCAAGTGGGAGATAACTCCGAAGCACTCTTTCTGGGTTGCTCCAGAGTTACTGGAGTTTGCTCCAGAGCTACTGGAGTTTGCTCCGGAGTTAGTGGAGTTTGCTCCAGAGTTACTGGAGTTTGCTGGAGTTACCGGAGTTTGCTCCAAGGCAATTTTACTTGAGTTTACTCCAGAGCAATGTTACTGGTCTTTACTCTGGAAGTTGTCTCACTGGATGAACAACTACGGAGTTGTCTCACTGAATGAACAACTCTGGAGTTGTCTCACTGAATGAACAACTCTGGAGTTGTCTCACTGGATGAAAAACTCTGGAGTTGGTTCTCCAGATGAACAACTCCGGAGTTGTTACTCCAGATGAACAACTCCGGTGGTGTCTCACTGGATGAAAAACTCCGGAGTTGTTTCTCTGGATGAACAACTCTGGAGTTGTCTCACTGGATGAAAAAACTCCGGAGTTGTTTCTCCAGATGAACAACTCTGGAGTTGTCTCACCGGAAGAACAACTCTGGATTTGTTTCTCCAGAAGATCAACTCTGGAGTTCTTTCTCCAGAAGAAAAACTCTGGAGTTCTTTCTCCAGAAGAAAAACTCTGGAGTTGTCCCACTGGATGAACAACTCCAGAGTTGTTTCTCTGGAAGAACAACTCTGGAGTTGTCTCACTGAATGAACAACTCTGAAGAAACAACTCTGGAGTTGTTCTTCCAGTGAGACAACTCTAGAAGAACAACTCCAGAGTTGTTTCTCCAGAAGATCAACTCTGGTTAATTTCTCCAGAAGAAAACCCCGGAGTTGTCCCACTGGATGAACAACTCTGAAGCTTTTTCTCTGGAAGAACAAACCCAGAGTAATTCCTCTGGAAGAACAACTCTGAGTCATCCCTCTGAAAGAACAACTCCAGATTTGTTCCTCCAGAAGAACAACTCCAGAGTCATTTCTCTGGAAAACCTTCTCCAGACTAATTCTTCCAGAAGAGCAACACTGCAGTAAGTCCTCCAGAGAAACATCTCTGGAGTTATTCTTCTGAAACAATGACTGTGGAAGAATTACTCCAGACAAACAACTCCAGCATGATTTCCATGGAAAAATAACTCCAGATATGTCCCTCTGGAGTCTGGACAGCATCCCCTGGACTTGTTCTTCTACAGGAGTCTTCCAGGGTGTAGACCCATCTATGTACTAGTTTCATGGTATGGAGATATTATATGCACACAAACAGAGTATAATTACAATATATGCATCCTTTTGACACTGTTTCCTCCAGGCTGCACTCCTTGTGAACGCAACTCTGAGAAACTCCAAGCCCACATTGGCTGGCCCATGACCATGGTAAGAATCTCTGATTTTGGCCAACATCAGTTGGCCCATGAGTGATGAAAGAATTTGCTTGTCGGCTAACCCATCAATGATGGTATTGATGGCTGAACATTGGCTGTGTCCATGTGTGTGCCCAGGTGTGTGCAGACAGGTTCTTAGGTGTGCAAAGCTGTGCACAGATGTGTGCAGAGGTTTTAAAGTGGTGGGCAAGGCTCTCAAGGTGTGTGAGAATTGGTAGGTGTACGCACAAGTGTGCACAAGGAGTGCTAAAATGTGCACAGGGAGTGCTAGTCTTGGAAGAGGCCCTTTGGCATGCACAAGGAGTCCTAAGATGATGAACAGTGTGCACAGAGGTGAGTGAAGGTATTGACGCAGTCAAGAAGGTGAGAAAGCACAATGGGTTTGAGTAATGAGCACACTATGATCTGAAAAGAACAGAAGACAACAATATTTATGTGCTATTACAGGAGGGTTCCATACAAAATAGATACATTGTTAATATGTTATCATACAACAGTATGCAAAATAGGTCAAGACTTAACTGCAAAATAAAAAAGATAGGTGTATATTGCAATGTGGAGTCAGATATGTCTGTACTTGTACCTGAAACACTACAGGAAAAAAAGAGGTGCAATAGAATGATAGGGGCTATATTAGGAATATAGGAGATGTGTAATAATAGCTTGCAGTGTAGTGTTATGCTTTTGTATGTTAGAGTCAGCCAGGTGAGGCATGCCAAAATGCATCATCCAGAGGGATTGTTGAAACATTCCTCCTGAGCAATGTCCAGTAACATTTCTTCAGAGCAAACTCTAGTAACATTTCTCCGGAGTAAAGTCTGCTGTCTAGTAACATTGCTTTGGAGCAAACTCCAGTAACTCTGGAGTAAACTCCAGTAACTCTGGAGTAAACTCCAGTAACTCTGGAGTAAACTCCAGTAACATTGCTCCAGAGTAAAGTCTGCTGTCTAGTAACATTGCTTTGAAGCAAACTCCACTAACTCCAGAGTAAACTCCAGTACCATTGCTTAGGAACAGACTCCAGTAACTCCGGAGCAAACTCCAGTACCTCCTGAGCAACTCCTGAGCAAATTCCAGTAAGTTGGGAGCAAACTCCAGTAACTCCAGAGCAGGCACCAGTAACTCCAGAGTAAACTCCTGTAACTCCAGAGAAAACTCCAGTAACTCCAGAGGAAACTCCAATAACTCCAGAGGAAACTCTAGTAACTCCTGAGACTCCAGCAACTTGAGAGCAAACTCCAGCAACTCCAGAGCAAACTTCAGTAACTCCTGAGCAACTCCTGAGCAAACTCCAGTAAGTTGGGAGCAAACACAAGTAACTTCAGAGCAAACACCAGTAACTCCAGAGCAAACACCAGTAACTCTGGAGTAAACTCCTGTAACTCTGAGAAAAACTCCAGTAACTCCAGAGGAAACTCCAGTAACTCCGGAGCAAAACTCCAGTAACTCCTGAGCAACTCCTGAGCAAACTCCAGTAACTCCAGCAAAATCCAGTAACTCCAGAGCAAACTCCAGTAACTCCAGAGTAAACTCCTGTAACTCCAGAGGAGACTCCAGTAACTCCAGAAGAAATTCCAGTAACTCCTGAGACTCCAGTAATTTGGGAGCAAACTCCAGTAACTCCAGAGAAAGCTCTAGTAACTCCTGAGCAAACTTCAGAAACTCCAGAGTAAACTCCTATAACTCCAGAGGAAACTCCAGTAACTTCTGAGACTCCAGTAACTTGGGAGCAAACTCTAGTAACTCTGGAGTAAACTGCTGTAACCCAGAGCAAACTCCTGTGTCTCCAGAGCAAACTTCAGTAACTCCAGAGCAAACTCCAGTAACTCCAGCAAACTCCAGTAGCTCCTGAGCAAACTCCAGTAACTCTGGAACAAACTCCAGTAGCTCCAGAGCAAACTTCAGTAACTCCGGAGTAAACTCCTGTAACTCTGGAGCAAACACCAGTAACTTTTCAGAGTAAACTTCTGTAACTCTAGAGGAAACTCCAGTAACTCCTGAGCAACTCCTGAGCAAACACCAGTAAGTTGGGAGCAAACACCAGTAACTCCAGAGCAAACACCAGTAACTCCAGAGTAAACTTCTGTAACTCCAGAGTAAACTTCTGTATCTCCAGATGAAACTCCTGTGTCTCCAGAGGAAACTTCAGTAACTCCAGCAAACTCCAGTAACTCCTGAGTAAACACCAGTAACTCCGGAGTAAACTCCTGTAACTCCGGAGCAAACACCAGTAACTCCAGAGTAAACTCCAGAAAACTCCAGAGTAAACTCCTGAAACTCCAGAGTAAACTCCACTAACTCCTGAGCAACTCCTGAGCAAACTCCAGCAAGTTGGGAGCAAACACCAGTAACTCCAGAGCAATCACCAGTAACTCCAGAGTAAACTTCTGTAACTCCAGAGGAAACTCCTGTAACTTCAGATGAAACTCCAGTAACTCCTGAGCAACTCCTGAGCAAACTCCAATAAGTTGGGAGCAAAATCCAGTAACTCCTGAGACTCCAGTAACTTGGGAGCAAACTCCAGTAACTCCAGAGCAAACTCCAGTAACTCCAGCAAACTCCAGTAACTCTGGAGTAAACTCCTGTAACTCCAGAGTAAACTCCTGTAACTCCAGAGTAAACTCCTGTAACTCCAGAGCAAACTCCAGTAACTCCTGAGACTCCAGTAACTCCAGAGCAAACTCCAGTAACTCCAGCAAACTCCAGTAACTCTGGAGTAAACTCCTGTAACTCCAGAGTAAACTCCTGTAACTCCAGAGGTTTATGGTCGGTGTGACCTGAGCCTGACTTAGGCCAAATATACGTGGTGGAAAGAGATCGTGACTCAGCAGCACAAGTCAATGCACGCAGGCGTGACTAAGTTCAAGGACACTTGCAAGTGCCTTCCTAAGAGAGTG
The DNA here is from genome assembly GCA_015025155.1 of Lactarius quietus. Classification (NCBI taxonomy): domain Eukaryota; kingdom Fungi; phylum Basidiomycota; class Agaricomycetes; order Russulales; family Russulaceae; genus Lactarius; species Lactarius quietus. Next base: position 25,964 of record WITN01001043.1, read on the forward strand.
GCGTGCAAGGCGGGTCTGAAGAGGGAACCTGGCTAGATTCAAGGATAGTACAAAAGAGTCAAGCTGTCGACCACATCAGTCGACAGCACCCTTATAACTAGTTCTTGACTGTACGCCTTTGTCAGCGATACAGCCACTACTACTAACACTTGGTAATACTATCAGTAATCATCAGTAATCGTACAGTGAGGTGTGAGTAAGCAACAACAGTTCCTTTGTAAGATTCGGGAGCGACTCGTCATCCCGCTTACAATGACCAATACAGGCGGATTGTAACATCACCCCTTTACAAGGGTGAGCGCCCATGCTCCACCACCCGGCTCGTTACCATAGTTAGTCCGACGTCTGTCTCATGTTCATCCCACACTCTCCTGAGGGCATGTGCGTGGCCAACCTCACCGCCGAATGCCTAGCCCTGTTGATGTGGACGAAGATGTCGTCCTCCAGTTTCTTGATTGCCGCTTCGAGTTCGGTGATGACCTCCGTGGACACGCGGTAGCGTTTTACCTCAGCTTGGAGGGTGTTACATCACAGCAGGGACATCAGCCGACTTGGCTTAAGGATCCTGAGGACACTGAATAAGCAGAGGGGTGGTTCGATATCAGAGTACTAAAGTGCAATGTGCACTTAGAGAGTTACTATGATAGAGTTGTACTAAGCACGCCTCGAGGGACTTATAGCAAAGATACAATGAGAGGGGATAAGGGGAGAGGGGTGCAAGTAGTGTCGAAAGGGTTCCTTGGTGAGAGGGAATAAGTGAGCCAGAGGCGAACTTATCAGACTGATGGTGAGCAGGGGTGTTTGATAGACAGAGACTAGTGCTGTAAGATACAAGAGAAGTCAAGTCTGAAGCCACATGGTACATAGGAGCCAGCTTTATAGTATCTGAGAACAACGGTGTCACGTCAACAATTAGCGTAACAAGAACAATAAGGTAACAGGAACAATGGGTCACAAAGGGGCTGCGCACTGAGTCACAACAGCTTGCGCAGCAGAAGAACAATAAGTAAATGGGGGCCGCGTCATAGTAGCCTCCCATGTGAGTCATGTATAGTAATGAGTCATGTGGTCATGAGCCGTGTCATCTAAGAGTATAGTAATCAGTATGATGATAAAAAGTGAAAAATCGGTTGGTGTCATAACACAGCCCCCCTTTCAGGTTCACAGTTGCCCCAACTGTGACTAGGCCCAAAAGTAGCTGTGTGAGCACTGTTCATAGTCCACAATGATGCGCCCGTCTGTTGGCACATCAAAGAAATCAGCACTCCAATCCTCTTGTTGCTGATCGACGCAGGCCCAGCAGACCTCCTTCATGGGTTTTCCTAACCCCAATCTGCTAGCGCCTCTTCCTCCTTGAGGGAACATTTCATGGCCTTGCAATCTTTGGTGGCGTGTCTCTTGCCACAGGTCTTGCATTGGCGTCTGGTGGGGCACTCCTAACGAGGTGATTGGTTGCTTTGCAGTTGAAGCACTGCTTAGCGGGGGTTTCGACGTTGAGTAACCATTCCTCTACAGTCCTCAACCTCTGGTCCTGCACAGAGGACTCAGACAGTTTCTTGGAATCCCCCAGTTGGGGCACAGGCTCTCCGTCATGGAGACTGTAGTGTTATCACCTAACACTAGCCTGACTTAGGCAACTTTGTAGAAGTGTGACAAGAAGAGGCTACGTAGCCGTCGATTGATACACCAAATCTGCAAGATATTGGGTATGTAGAAATGATCACAAGGGACTATGTCCACAAGGATGAGAAGCGAGTATCGATCACTTAGTCCCGAGGTACTAGTAACACAAAGAGAAGTGATAAATTCGAGAAGACCAAGCTGAAGAGCTATGGTCTGAGACAGAGACTTATATACAGTTACT
>WITN01001044.1:0-27824 GCA_015025155.1 Lactarius quietus
CGTGCTGCTCGCACGTAACAACGAGAGGATGAGAGGAATCTCGGCTTTGGATAACAAGTTGAGAACTGTACAAGAAATCCAAGCTATCGACTACATCAGTCGATAGCTTCCTTATAACACTAACGCGCGATCCGCCTTCGTCAGCGAGAATGCCACTACTACTATCTGCTGGGTAATCGTCCACTGGTAGTCAGTCAGCTATTCGTAAGTCTTCAGTCATCCGTCAGTAATCGTACAGTAAGCGAGGCATCAGTCAGGTAACACAGCATCAGTCATGTATAGTACAGTAAGCGTCCCCTTAGATCACGTCCCATCACTTATGGGTTAGGTCAGATACTCGCTATGACCCGGACGTTACACTTGATCTATGATTATCCCTTCTGCGCTGCTATCTAGCAAGGCGCGTGCACTGATTTCTCGTCCAGTTGTTTTTTCCAACTAGAGTCACTCTGAGTGTAATAGATGGTGATCGTCTATTTCGTATAGTATCACCGGGTACAGGCTCAGAGTCTAATGTCTCTAGAGAGAATACCTATTCTCAAAACTGGATCTGGACAAACGTAAAGTCCCAACTGACAGTGCAGCAGAGGGACGCTTCAAAAATCCTCATTGACAGGGCAGGAGTGAGGGCGTGGAATCATGACTTGGGGATGTGGGCTGTGGTACATGGCCGCTACCTGGGCTGGATGCTCTTTGGCATGTTCTTCTTTGGCAAATTGATCTTCTTTGGTTACTGTGGCGCGAGCTCTGAAGTCGCTTCCTTGGTGTGGATTTGGACGTCTATTTTCCTGTCCCTTGATTATACTGGCTCGTCTTGAGGTGGCATTCTTTAGCCCTATGACCAGGTTTTCCGCAGTAGAAGCAGAGCTTGTCCTTGAAGCGTCTGTCCTTCTCTGCCTTTGATATCTTTCCCATTGGAGGACGTGATGGTGCTGTGGTGACATTGACTTGGGCGTGATCTTCATCTGTGGTTATGGCGTGGTTACGTGGGCCAGAGCTTCTGTTGAACGTGGTGGGGGCGCTGTACATGCGCCAGAGTCGATCAAACTCTCTTGCTTTCTCTGCTAGGTCTTCTAGTGTGGTAGGCTGTGGTAATACACCCATTATCTTCTGGTGTAATGCCATGGGAAGCGCCTTCCTAAAGGCGTACATCTGGGTTTCTTCATTGGCTCCACTTCAGGAGCGAATCTCGACCAATCTTGGTACCATTCATTGAAAGGGCGTCCGCCCATCTTGGAGGTGTACATGGCGTTGGTGGCTTCCAGCTTCGAATATGCTGGGATGAAGTGTTTCTTGAAACTGTCGCAGAAATCTACCCATGTTCCGAAATCGACAGGCGTGACTGACAAGGCTCTCTTCTGTTTATCTTGAGCCCATTCTCTGGCAGACGTGCCAACCTTGAAGTGTGTTAGAGCGGCTGAAACCCTCTTTCCTTGATCTGAATACGTGGATTCATTGAGGTAGTAGTATGTTACGTGCGAGCAGCACGTGAGCCTGACTTAGGCTATGTAGAGTGAACGCGGTGACTCAGCAGTAGTCCTACTCAAGTACAAAGACTGAGTAACGTCTCAACGCGCGAAGGCGGAGTTTGACACTTGTTGTCTTGACATGCGGCCCCGTGGGATGAGATAGAGAGGAAGAAACTCGGCTTTGGATAACTAGTTGAGAAGTGTACAAGAAATCCAAGCTATCGACTACATCAGTCGATAGCTTCCTTAAGTACTACGGTCCGGTCCGCCTTCGTCAGCGAGACCGCCACTACTACTACTCTGCTGTATAATCGTCCACGTATGCTCGGTAATCGTACAGTAAGCGCATCAGTCATGGTACAGTAATCCTCAGTCAGCTATCAGTAATCGTCCACATATTCTTGTAAGTATTAGGAGCGACTCGTCATCCCCCTTACCGCACTAGATCCAATCGTTCCTATCGTCCCTGACTTATGGGTTAGGTCAGATACATTACCATGACCTGGGACGTAAACATCACCCCCTTCACAAGGGTGAGCGCCCTCGCTCCACTACCCAATTAGGCACTGTAGTCAGCCCTACATCGGTCTCGTGTTCATCTCGCACCCTTAAAATCGCGTGAGCTCTTCCCAGCCGTTTTGCCGAGTGGCGTGCGCGGTCGACATGGACGAAGATGTCGTCCTCAAGCCGCTTGATCGCCGCTTCGAGCTCCTTGATGACCTCCTGGGACGCGCGGTAGCGCCTCACCTCGGCTGCTAGGGAAATGTCTCCTAGCCGAGCGAGGGCTTCGTCGACCTGGCGTCGTCCCCGGAAGTCAGCTCCTAAGTATTGTAGATCTTCGCGGGAATACTCAGCGGCGGGCCCCATGTCTCGGCATGGCTCTGCGTGAACCTCCCTTGGTAGCGGGCGATGGCGCCCCATGGTCCCAAAACTTCGGGTTATCGCACATTCGACCCGTACGTACCGGGCAGGGGATGCGACGTCCCTCATGTTCGATCACCATCGGCACCCAATTCATCCCTTGTTGAGGACGAATCCGCTGGGAGTAGGCGATAGGGGACGGTGAGGGCGCCTCGGCGCATTCGCTCGGCGCGTATTGATGGGTGAGGTCGCGTGCCTCGGCGTATGATGGAGTCCTCGCATGGTATCCTTCCTCCGCAGTCGGGCCGTAGATGACAGCAACCGGAGGTGCTCCTCCTTCGTCATCCATGGCTTCGTCGGTAAGTCTTCGGTTTCTTCTTCGTATTGGATTCGGGGGGCACGCCATGGGTGCGCAGTGGCAATAGTCCTGGGGATTGTCGCATCGGGTGCAGATGATGTGGGCGTCGTGGTATGACCCTCGACGACTCGTCGCTGCCGTATCGATCGACAGCGGTGGTGGATGTGAAGGCGGTGGAGGGCTGAGCGATACTTGCCGGTCAACCTCTGTATCCTCATCCGTCTCTCCTGCGGCGTCATCCTCATTACTTGGTCCAGCCGCCAGGAGGTCATGACCTCCTTCATCAGCCCGTAGTCCCTCCTCATCTTCCTCCACTCTTCCGCTTGCGGGTGTGGGGAATCGCCTGCGAGCCTCGCCAGGTCTCGCTCGCTTGGTCTCGTTCTGCTGCTGCCCTGACATGCTCAAGCTGAGCAGAGTGGGTCTCACGTTGTTGTTGGTCGTAGGTGAGGGTGTTGACTAGGGATCTCGTCAATGCGAAATGGTGAGGGGACATGGGACATGTTCGGAGTGAGTTGGAAGATGGATGTCTCCTGTTGAGCTGCTTTTATGTGAGTTCAGCAGTCGGATTGGGATTGTTTAAACTTCCTTATCTCTTCGTCCGCATGTACGTCGTCCCATGGGACCCATTGGTTATCTGAGTTGGCGTACCCCTTCCACTTGATTAGGTATTGTAACTTGCGCCCTCGCCCCCTTCTTCTGGAGTCTAGTACTCTTTCGACCTCGTATTCTTCCACGTTATCGATCAACTCAGGTGGTGGGCGTTGATAATTGGTACCATGAGTCGCCGTTTCTTTGTAAGGTGTGAGAAGATCTGTGTGGAACACGTTGTGGATGCTCCACTGCGTGGGAAGTTCCAACCGATAATTGACGGGCGACATCACCTGAGTGATTGCGAACGGACCATGTCTTCTGGGCGCAAGCTTCGTGGTTGGCTGGTTGGTGCGGAGATGACGTCCTTCCAGCCAGACCTTATCTCCTACCTGGTACCTTGGTGTGTCACGATTTCTAATCCATGACTGTTGCGCCCTCTTCATTTGTCCTTGCGCTTGTTGTCTTATCTCTTTCAATTGTTTCAGCCTTGTTTCACTCGTGGTATTGGTGACAGCTGATCTGTCCAGTCAGCGCGTGGGTGATATCCCATCAGTAATCTGAATGGTGATTCCGTGTGGACTCATTGGTCCAATTGTTGTGTGCGAATTCTGCCAGCGCTAGATATTCCGCCCAATTGTTCTGCCTCTCGTTGACCCAGAACCGGAGGTATTGCTCCAGCCACTGATTGTTACGTTTGGATTGTCCATCGGTGCGGGGATGGTAGGCCGTCGATATGTTCTGCTGTATCCCCAAGATTCGGCACAGTTCTTTCGTGAATTTGGATGCGAACCGGGGGTCGCGGTCGCTGATAATTTTGAGGGTAGTCCGAACCGAGCTACCACATGTTTGGCGTATAGAACTGCTGTCTCTTCTCCCGATATTTCTTCGACACATGGTATGAATATGGACGCCTTGGAACAATCATGATCAGTGATCGTTAGGATGGAGTCATATCCTCTGACTTGGGGAGCTTCGTGATGAAGTCTATTGCCACTACTTCGAACGGTGTGGCTTCTGGTTTTGGGAATAGTGGTTGCAACGGCGCTTTCATTCTTTGTGTATTGACTTTGCATCGTTGGCAATCGGCGCATCCCTTGACATAGTCCGCGATGTCATTCTTCATTGTTGGCCACCAGTATTGTCGTTCTACCAACTGCGTCGTTCGATTGATCCCTGGGTGTCCGTGAATTGGGGATCGTGATGTGCGCGGATTACTTCTCTGATTTCGTCTGGTCCCCCTGTGACGACCAACCTCTGTCCTTGATACCACCACAGTCCGTCGGCTTTGATTAGTTTATGTGGATCCACCCATTTGCATATTCTTTGTTCGTCTTGTGGTCTTGTGGTTTTAATGGCTCGTACAAATAGTTCGTTTGGCAACACCGTAACGTCCTCGTTGTCTTGTTCCCCTTGATCATAGTCGGGCCGTCTTGACAGGGCTCCGCTCTTCCATTGGCGGTTCCCTTTACGTGGTGTATTTCGAAGTTGTATTCGGCCAGTTCCAAGACTTCCCTTGCTATTCTTCGACTGATCTTCTGGGGATCTCGCCAGTATCGGAGTTGAGATGGTCTGAGAATATGCGTACTTTGTGGGGTGATCCTGCCAGTAGATGCCTCCAGTTTCGCAGCGCCTTTACTATAGCTAGTAGCTCGAGGTTGTATATGTCGTAGTTACGCTCGCTGCGTTGAGCGTTGCTGAGTAGTATCCCACGGGTGTCGTTTTCCATCTTGTTTCTTCTGTAGTAGTACTGCTCCTACTGCGAATCCAGATGCATCGACTTCCAGGTCGAATTGTTGGTTTTGGTCCGCGTGTGGAGGATGGTTCTTCAGTAACTCGTCGTTTCAGCGTATCAAACGCTGTTTGTTGTCGTTCTTGCCATTCCCATGGTTCGTCTTTGCGCGTTAGCTCGTTCAACGGTTTGGCGATAGCAGCAATCCTTTGATAAATTGCCGGTAGAAATTGCAGAAACCAAGAAAAGATCGTACGTCCTTTACCGATGATGGGGATTGCCAGTCGCGAACGCCCGAAATTTTGACGGGGTCCATGCATGTTACCCCCTCTTCAAGGATTACCCCCAGGTAATCAATGCTCGACGCGTTGAAAGTACACTTTTCTGGTTTGAAGAAGAGGTCGTGTTTTTGAGCGACGGCAAGAACGTCGCAGACTGCTTCTTGGTGTTTTGTTGGTGCATGGAGCTGCCGTTTCGTGGCTATGGCGATGTCGTCCATGTAAACTCGTATCGTCGTTCCTAACGCTTCATGTTTTGCTATGACAGGGCGGTAAATCTCGTTCATGAAACTCTGAAATGTAGCAGGTGAGTTGCACAGTCCAAAGTACATAACGGTTGGTTCAAAAAGTCCGCGGCGTGTTTTGAATGCTGCTTTGTGTTCGTCGCCCTCCTTGATTCGTATATTGTTGTAGCCTTGTCAAACGTCCAATTTGCTGAAGATTTGCGCCCCTCCGAGATCTTTGATTAGGTCGTTGATGAGGGTAACGGATATTGATTCCGTATTGTCCATTCGTTGACTTTTCGGTAGTCCTGTACGGGTCGTAGCTTTCCGTCCTTCTTTTTGATAAAGAAGAATGACGATGCGTACGGGGATTTTGAGGGACGAATGTATCCCTTTTCTATCTGCTCGTCAATGAAGTCGTCCAGTGCCGCGTCTTCGACCCTTGTCATTGGGTATACCTTGCAATCAATGGCTTCTGGCGCTCCCTTCTTGAAATCGATTGCGTGGTCGCAACTCCTTTTTGGTGGGAACCTTTTTGATTCTTCTTCTCCGAATACCTTCGCGAATCGTCGGTATTCTTTTGGGATGTCCACCGTTTTTGTGTATTGTTTGGCGTCGATGGCGAGTTCGACCGCCGACCTTCGTCCATGTACTTGCTCGTCTAGTTCGGTCGTTATTTGTTTCTTGTCTTCCCTGGTGAACATGCGTGATACCCGCACGTCATTGTCTTCTTCTTGGAGCAGTCTTGCCAGCACTGCTCTCCTGTCGTTTGGGTTGACTGATCGTAGGACTATGGGGAGTTGTTTTTCGTCAATAGTGGTGTGACGCCAGCTAAATCTTGGCTCGTATGTAACGTTTCTACCAAACGTTGTTCCGACTTGGAACTCTTGATGGCCTTGAATCAAATAACAGACCGACGGCAGTTGAATAACAATGGTCGAACACGAAAGACGAACCAAAAGACAATGGCTTCGCTTTATGCTGGAAAGGATACAACAGGGATCTTCAAGAGATGAGAGGACAGACCACACAAGGATCAACAAGATGAGAGGAACAGGCACTAATAGCCAACACTTCAATTGTTCTAAGAAGTATACTCAAGGTAGACTTTAAGACAACGAAGATAAGGTCTCGTCTATCAAGACAGAGCTCCTTATATACACTACAGGGCTGACTCCTAAACTGAGTCCCAAATAATAACAGGTATCGTACCATATCGTATCGTCCAATTAGCTATCAGGGATAACGACCCAAGCATATCAACTAATCAATGAACAGGGATAAGCCCATACAGTACATGAGGCAGAAGGCCTCACCATGAGTCAGAGATAACACTATGTGACTCACTATCGTCCAATCATCGTCCGGCGCAACATCAGCGCATGATAAGTACAGCCATAAGGCAACATCAGAATGTTCCAATCAGAAAGAACCAAAACAGGACAGAGCCTAACCGTGTTGGGAATCCCGCATCCAACTATACCCTCTCAGGAATTATATCTCGACCTGAGGTAACCGCTGTTCCCCCGTGACTTATCCTTTAGACCAGATTCACGTGGTCTGGGGGTTGCTGATCACATGACTAATCACGTGACTCAGACTTGCACAGTCCTAAACGAATGACATCGCCAGTGTTGTTGTCCACAATGAAATGATCTTCAGTACTCAACATTCGCGCGACCTCATATGTCTCATCTGCATCCATTTGCAGCGCATCTTCATCGTCTTCTTCAGTGAACCGCACTTCAGGGGGGTCTTCAGCCTTCACAGGCAATGCGAATCGTACTTTCATCGGCTTGGTGACACCACTGGCCATGACACGTGATCCGCACGTGACATTACCCTCTTTTCTAGGGAGGCGACCACGCCGTAGAGCCATCTCAGGCTTTCTGGAATTTGGGCCAGTGGTTGGTCTTTTACCAAGAACTTTAGCACTCACAGGTGCACAGGGAAATCCCGACTTCTTTGTTTGATGTCTTTCAAATGCCCTCTTGATACCAGTGGGGGAGAGGGTCCGCCGCCCCAGCATATAGCAGTTTTCTTTTGAATGCCCTGGCTTCTTGCAATAGCCACAGGCCGCAGGGAGTTTCCTATGGGGACAGTGCGAGCGCATATGCCCCGACTGCCGACAGTGATGACACACTGGTATGAACTGATCTCTGATTCTCCCCGCACTAGTGTCCATGGGGACAGGGAGGTCTGGCGCTTTGAAACTTTCAGCATGCCTTTCCCATATTGCAGGAACAGGCAGCGGCGCCGGCGTATGCATGGTTTGGTTCTCTCGTCCCCAGCCGGACGGTACTTCATAGTTTTGTCGCGTCATTTCGGACGGTTGTGCCTTGAACTTGTCCAGCGCTTGAAGCGCAGTGTCGACCTGGTATTGCCAGGAATTTGGGTCCACAGCAGCGGCATATACTGGCACACTCTGGGAAAAAGACCAGTCATCTGACAAATAGTTGTTGAGGGCCCCATACCCTCGCGTCTCGTATTTTTCCTCCGCCTCGACAGGCGACTTCTTCAACTCTTCAGGATTCAGCATCCATGGAGGGTACAAATCCTTGTCTTCATCTGTAGGGGTAGCTAATCCCCAAGACCAGACGTCCTCCTCCTCCGTTGTTGTTTCGCTTGTTTCTTCTTCTTCTCTAACCTCGTCAGGTTCTTCCGCCGTTATAGTCACATGCTCGATGGCCAGCTGATCTTCGTCAGACTGTGGCGGGGACTCGGAACGATGGCTACTCAGCTCAGAGCGTTCCTCATCGCGCACCCTCTTTTCTAGGGCCGCGGTCCAATCTTCGACCCTCTCTACATCTTCATGCAGACACACCATCCAGGAGATAAACATCAACTCCTGCTGGAACTCTGAAAGCTGCACATCTGGTGCATAAGCTTCGGCATATCTGTTCAGCTCATTTAAAAAGAACTCAGCGTTCAGGGTAGAGCTACCCATAACTTGCTCTCCATCACTTGACCCTCCTTCACTTGACATGTTGATAAAGGCCTAAGAATCTTCGTTGTAATGTAACGTTTCTACCAAACGTTGTTCCGACTTGGAACTCTTGATGGCCTTGAATCAAATAACAGACCGACGGCAGTTGAATAACAATGGTCGAACACGAAAGACGAACCAAAAGACAATGGCTTCGCTTTATGCTGGAAAGGATACAACAGGGATCTTCAAGAGATGAGAGGACAGACCACACAAGGATCAACAAGATGAGAGGAACAGGCACTAATAGCCAACACTTCAATTGTTCTAAGAAGTATACTCAAGGTAGACTTTAAGACAACGAAGATAAGGTCTCGTCTATCAAGACAGAGCTCCTTATATACACTACAGGGCTGACTCCTAAACTGAGTCCCAAATAATAACAGGTATCGTACCATATCGTATCGTCCAATTAGCTATCAGGGATAACGACCCAAGCATATCAACTAATCAATGAACAGGGATAAGCCCATACAGTACATGAGGCAGAAGGCCTCACCATGAGTCAGAGATAACACTATGTGACTCACTATCGTCCAATCATCGTCCGGCGCAACATCAGCGCATGATAAGTACAGCCATAAGGCAACATCAGAATGTTCCAATCAGAAAGAACCAAAACAGGACAGAGCCTAACCGTGTTGGGAATCCCGCATCCAACTATACCCTCTCAGGAATTATATCTCGACCTGAGGTAACCGCTGTTCCCCCGTGACTTATCCTTTAGACCAGATTCACGTGGTCTGGGGGTTGCTGATCACATGACTAATCACGTGACTCAGACTTGCACAGTCCTAAACGAATGACATCGCCAGTGTTGTTGTCCACAATGAAATGATCTTCAGTACTCAACATTCGCGCGACCTCATATGTCTCATCTGCATCCATTTGCAGCGCATCTTCATCGTCTTCTTCAGTGAACCGCACTTCAGGGGGGTCTTCAGCCTTCACAGGCAATGCGAATCGTACTTTCATCGGCTTGGTGACACCACTGGCCATGACACGTGATCCGCACATGACATCGTAGGTCGCAAGCCATGGGTATCCCAATAGTAGGTCCTCTTTTCCTATGTCCGTGATGAGGAATCGCATTTCCTTTTTTGTTCCTCCTGTTTCCACGTTGAGCATGAGGTAGTGTGTGATCTGCCCCGCTTTATTAGTGGTATCGTCGATGTTGTAAATGTTTTTGGGCTTATCTAGTGCCCGTTGTCCTAATCCCATCCTTTTGACGAATTGTGGATGGATGAAGTTGTCGGTGGCTCCGGAGTCCACTAACGCTTTGATGTCGGCCATATTGTAACTTGCACGAATTGACACTGGTACTCGCATAGAACGGTAGCGCATAATGTATACAGAGTTACAATTTATTGCCCTCACCCAGGCCGCCGGGTTCAGGCGCTTCCAAAATCCTGTCCCATCAATTGTTGCAGGACTAGGTCTTTGACCTCCTCGTCGTCTCCCGCTACTCCTCGTAGCCATTCCGCCGCTCTTTCTTCTTTGGTTGACGGGGCTTCTGTATTGGCCTCCGTGGTACGTGCTTGTGTGTCGCGACGTCTGCGAGGTTGTCTGCAGTCGCGACTAATATGACCCATCTTCTGGCAGTTGTAACACTGCGTTTGACTATGGTCTCGTTTGAATTGTCTTTGGATAAATCCCCCTCGTGGTGTGAACGGTGGTCTGGTGTTCCTGGGGTGATTTGCTATAATCTCCTCAGCTCCCGCTAGTCGTCCTCGTACACGATCTGCTGATGTGTCCATTCTATCGTCATTGAGTGGGGCGAGCAACTTAGCTAGTGCTCCTCCTGTCGTACGTCCTGGTTTGAATGCGTCAAGATTTCCCCTGACGGTTTGCATGTGAATCCATTTTTGCTGCCTCTTCAGAGTGGATTCCCTCCATTCTTCATAGTTTCGGGGGTCGTCGTGTTGGTACATGGTTTCGTATAGTGCCCTTGGTAGCCCCTTTGTGAAGTACTTGAGCGTTTGCTCGGCATTGATGTTGTACCCCGCGTGTCGAACTAGTTGTTCGAATTGGGCGATGTAATCGTCGATCTTTCCATCCTTCATGTGTATGCCAGCGTCGAGCTGGGCTTGGGCTCGCTCCTTGCTAAGCACGTCTCCAAATTGTCTTTGGAACGCGTTGAGGAGATTTTCCCACAACCTGTTGTCGAATTGGTTTGTTCCAGTGGCTACTTCGTTGACGAGCCATCGGCTTGCCGACATAACCCACTGGTTAACCGCATTTCCCTGTATGTATGTGAGGAACAACATAGCTTTTTGGTATTTGTTCCTCATGGCTGAATGGTTGGCGTTAACGCCTGCGTATACCTCCCATTGAAGGATAAACGCCTCTGCTTGCGATCTTGCCCCTGTAAACGTTGGTGGTGGGTTACCGATAAATTTATCGTTCCCATTTTGATTGGCTATTGCTGGTCCTGCTGGAGGTGGTCCCGCTGGAGGTGGTCCTCCTCCTCCTCCTCCTCCTTGTGGCCATCCGCCGTTGGGTGGTCCTCCTCCTCCTGACGGTCCTCTTGCAGGTGGGAATGGTCTGTTTTCAGGTGATGGTACTTGGTTTCGATTGAGTCGGAACTCGTAGAACATGTCGTGTTCGGGAATACTTGGTGCGTCGGGCACATCTGGTCCCATTGCTCGATTAACAGCTTGTACATCTTCGGGTTGTAGCTGTTGTACGTGACCCGTTTGCTCGTTGATGACGAGCCGGGGCGGCGATACTTCTGTTTGGGTAGTCATGTAGCTGAAGGGTATTCCTCGGATTGGTTCGGGGATGTGCAACTCAGCTGTTCGTGCGACGAGTGCGTCTATTTCTGGTGATTGTACTGCGATTTCTTCAGGTTCCGCCGCTTCACTGCGTGGGGTTGGCGATCGTTCGCTGGTATGGCTTGACGGAGCCGGGGTAGTTGTTCGTATTTGGAATTCGGACCTTGGTGGTTCTTCGTCGAGGTTTGGTTCTTCTTCTTGGCCGTCTATGGCTCCTTGTTGATCAATTGGTCGCGCGTCTACCAATGGTATGTTGATGTTTAGATCGTCGGCGGCTGGTCGTGTCGCTTCGAAGTAACTGTTGGTGTTGCTCCACCTGAGTTCGACCCAACAGCAGCGTGCTCTGTTGAACACTACTGGGTGAAAGCGCTGTGATGTAGCTGCTTCCGCGTAGTATCCGGTGTTGTTTTCTTTGGTTCTTCTGATGTCTGGTACGTGTCGCCACCTGACTCGTCCTACGAGATATCGAGTAGGTGCGTCTCGTTCTCTTGATTCGATGCGATAGGGCACGAAGTCCCAGCCATCTTTGGTATTGAGAGTTGCCACGGCGTTCGGTTTTTGGAGAGCTTGGATTTAATGTTACGTGCGAGCAGCACGTGAGCCTGACTTAGGCTATGTAGAGTGAACGCGGTGACTCAGCAGTAGTCCTACTCAAGTACAAAGACTGAGTAACGTCTCAACGCGCGAAGGTGGAGTTTGACACTTGTTTGTCTTGACACGCGGCCCCGTGGGACGAGATAGAGAGGAAGAAACTCGGCTTTGGATAACTAGTTGAGAAGTGTACAAGAAATCCAAGCTATCGACTACATCAGTCGATAGCTTCCTTAAGTACTACGGTCCGGTCCGCCTTCGTCAGCGAGACCGCCACTACTACTACTCTGCTGTATAATCGTCCACGTATGCTCGGTAATCGTACAGTAAGCGCATCAGTCATGGTACAGTAATCCTCAGTCAGCTCATCAGTAATCGTCCACATATTCTTGGTAAGTATTAGGGAGCGACTCGTCATCCCCCTTACCGCACTAGATCCAATCGTTCCTAGTCGTCCCGTGACTTATGGGTTAGGTCAGATACATACCATGACCTGGGACGTAACATAGTAGTTCTCTAGATTGTTCCAAAAGGCTTCTGCCTTTGCAGGGCTACCATCGAATGACTCTGGGGGGGATCCCAATAACTTGGTGTTTGCTGAACCAGACATGCTTGCTGGGGTACTTGGTGTGCTGGGTGTACTAGGTTGACTTGGAGACGTGGAGCGACTGGAATGAGCAGGGGTACTGGGGCGTTGACTGGGAGTAGGTGTGTCTGCGCGTACTGGGGGTAGTGCTGGTGGAAGTGGGAATACTGTAGCTGATGGTGTAGGTAGGAATGACTGTGATGCCTCCGCTGGGGTTACTGGAAGTGTGCCTGGAACTGCTTGTGGTGTCTGTGGCTGGGATACTGTGGTGATAAGCACCTTGACTTTTCTGGTGACGCTTCCTAGGATCTGGGAGACCTCTTCTTGGTCACTTGATTCACTGCACACTGATCTGGCGCCTGTGGGTGGTGTTCTAGGTCATGACCAACCTTGTGCTTCTGGTTGGGTTTCTTGGGCAGAGGTTGCTTCCTCTTTGTGATCCGAAGGTTCTTCTTCGGAATCTGAGAACTTGACTTCTTTCCTGTTCTTGTATTCCCACCTTTCTCTATCGTATGACCACTTGACCTTTTTGGACCGGTAATCGCCAATAAGTGAGCTGTAATCAAGATTGTGGACGTGGGAGATGTGGGGGTGGATTCTGGCGAAGTCTTTGATGGTAACTTCTTCAAGGGTGTCTAAGAAAAGCCAAGGAAAGTGACCGTCTTTGCTGAAGACCGGTCTATCAAGAAGTTCGCCTTGGAATCTTTCGTGGATTAGGTCAAAGAATGTGTCGTAGATGCTTCCTGGAATGAGGTTCTCTTCCTCTTCTGTGAGTTCTCTTGTCTTTGGAGTTGTACTTTGGCTCATTCACTAATGGCGGGGTAACCTGGTGACAGTCCAACCGTCGTCGTTCCACTGGTAGTGGATCTTGTACGCAGGTTGCAAGATGGCTTTGTCTGGCTGGTTTTGCCTGACTTGTTGGCGGATCCAATGGTATTCTTCGTAAATACCAAAGTAGGTGACCGTGGTTTTGCTCCTCCAAAGGTAGTTCTGGAAATTGAGGATACTTGACGTGAATTCCCTAATGTGACTTAAAGGGTGGTGAACGTCTAGGGAGATTTGGTGCTGGTCGTACTGCAACCTGCAGTGTTCTTTAAATGCTTGAAGTTCTCTTGGTCTTCTGGTAGGTAGGTGTTCCGCTACGTAGACAGATTCCGGGTAATGGCAGTGTAACTGTACTGTCTCTGTTTGGAGGTAGTTGGCTTCTTCACTACTAGTGGAGTGTTGCCTGGCGATGGGGTTTACTGGGCGTGGAGCTGGGAGTCCTCTGATGGATGGGTACACTGGTTCAGATGGACCAGCTTGGTTAATTCTAGGGACAACTGGGACTTGGGACGGCGAATTGAGACGGAGGTCTTCTTCGTGTATGGAAGGATGTTCCACACGTGTTCTGTGGGTCCGTCTTCTATGGGGGTGCTGGATGAGCTGGCGCTGTTGATTGTTCTGAGACGCCAGATTGATAGCCCAATCGACTATACTTTCTCCGATGTTTTCCAGCTTGTATCTGAACAAGAAATCTACTCTTTATTGTGTAAAGGGTAGATAGGCGTTGCCTGGGGCCCACAATACTACACTAGGTGGAGTAGGTGGGGTATCTGGTCTGTATCCACAGTCACACACTTCTTTAGCACACCAACACCTTCTAGGTCCGTTCCAAAGGTTAGGTTCTCCCCAACCGTCAACAGACTCAGTTGATATGCTAGTGGGACTGCTAGGTGGCAGTGGAGTTTCGACAAGAGGAGGGGGTGTTCGCGCTTCAGCGAACTCGAGGATTTCAGGGTCGTCAGGGGTGTCTGGAGGGAGGTGATACACTTGAGGGTCGATGAGGCGGTGGTCCGGGTTTTCAAGGGTGGTTTCCCAGTTGGAAGAGCTCCACTTGTAAGTGAACTCTTTACCTTCGACTATGGCAAGGTGGAACTCTGTTCCTCTGGTGACAAGACGGATCTCTTGCCAGGTGACTTGGACTTGATCGTAGTTGAGGGAGAAGCGCTCTAGATACCTGACACACTCTCCTGCTCTGATGCGTCGGATGAGTTCTTGTCTTTGAGGGGGAACGTGGATGAACCAAAAGTGGTCGTCTCTGGTCCACAGGAGGATGGACTTGGCTGGAGAATTGTTAACAGTGGTGGCTTCGCATAGATGCCAATACAAGAGTTGTTCTTGGGCGGCTTCAGCAATTCTTGCTAAGTCGATGTTCTGGAAATCTTTGTAGTCCCACTGGTAAGTTACTTTACCAAAGGGCAGGAGGTCTCAGAGTTTGTTCAAGATAATTGGAGGATCACTCCAACAGTCAATGATCTCACACTGACTGGCGTCGAACAGGGATGTTTCAGGGTAATAAGTTCTGAGCTAGAGGAGGCGATGAGTTTCAAAGAAGTTGTGGGCTCGTCGGAGTCTTTCTCCTTCTTGAAGGCGAACTGGGAATATTGACACTGGACACGTGAACCCCAATGTATTGGCAAGAAGATGATAACAACTTGTACTACCACTTACTAATTAAAGTAAATGGCTACAAGGGCGTGTTATCACTGTATGTTGAAATGAAATTGAATGGGTCCGCGGGATACGGGGCATGAAACAATATGATAAAAGGTGAGGGCGGGTCCTCACTGAGTCGTCGAAATGGTACCCTTGGTACACCGCGTATACGTTCTCTTCAAAAAACCCTAGGTAACCGTATGTGGTTACCACTCTCCCATCCAAGAAATTGTGAACCTCAAGGATGACAAGCGTATATACGTACGCTTCCCGAATGAGGTTGTTCAGTGACCTGAACACATCTCGAATACCGTCCCTGAAACAGTACTTGATGGATCCGAGGGGGAGGTCTTTGCTGGGGAGATCTAGGACTGCCTTACAGCAGACGTAAATGGGTTGGATGCCAAGGGTAATGGCAAGATCACAGTGGCGGGGGTAGATGGTCAAAAAATGGGGGGACGTGAAACGAAAGGGAATGACACCAGTAAAGACGGGGGGCGAGTCGCACAGGGCCTCGGCTGTGCGAATGGTGTGGATGGAGAACTGGTGGAACTCCGAGATTTGTTGCCACTCCTCTCCTCGAGGGGTGTGGACGGCGAGGAACTGGTGGGGGTGCTCTCCTCTAACTTGGAGGCAGGACAGGGGGCGGTTGACAGGGGCAGGGGGAACGTTCTCTTGGCTCTCTTCTACTGGTGCAGGGGGTGCACGCTGTTCCGAGTAGAAGGCTACACGAAGCTCTGCAGCTTCGTAGTCGATGGGAGAGTCTGGGGTGGGTGGACGAGGGGGGGGCATCAAAGGATGGAGGGCCGGGGTTGGGATACGGAAGACAGGGGATGATGCTGGATGAGGGATGGGTGACACCAACCTTACTGAAGGGGGTGTCCGGGGCAAAGGAACTGGGGATGGGTAACGAAGCTCGGGGGTCGGAGTCCGAGCTACTGGCAAGGAGAGGGCAGGGGAACCTTGGGGAGAGGCAATTTGCTCAACACTTAGAGGAATTGCTGGTGGTGACGACAGGAAGTACGGTGGGAACGGGAGGTTCTGTCCTAGCGGGGACAATGGGAGACGAGGGGGTGATGACGGGGGCAGGGGAACACTTGGAAGATGACGAGGGCGATGAGGGGGGGAATAATCGATATTATGGTATGATCCTGAATCAGTGTCCCACGCTCCAAACTCGGAGTAATCGTAGTCAGACACTGAGAAGGTTCGTGGTTAGCAAGCTAAGACTGTCCAAGTGTGATGAGTGTCTCACTGTTTAATTGCAACAGCGAGACCAAGGATCACGAGGAACAGGGTGGCTAACGTCGAACCAACAAGGAAGTAGAACAAGGACAGGGAACAATGGACCACGAGTAACAAGACAAGGATGAGGAACAACCCAATGATGGGAAGCTGCTCTGAAGACAAGAATGTACAAGTGGGGATGTCGCAAGTGGACAGTCTGAGGGACTGTCTGTTACATTGCTCCAGCTTATATACCTGAATACATGGTCTGTGCGTACTTTAGGGGAGGCCCAACTCCGCTCCACAGGTGGGCCCATGGAATACTCTAGAGGCGTTCTAAAGATAGCATGGAATGTGCTGGAAGGTTTCTAAGTATATCGTCCAATGGCATTAACCCCTGACAAGCTCCGCTCGTCAGGGGATTGATCAACAATCTTCGTTTACCGATCAACGGACTTTGTTTATCAATCAACAATCTTTTTGTTGATTGATCAACAAACAAGTCATGTGAGGTCATCTGACCTTTCGCTTGGTAAGTCCCGGTTCCGGACTGGGTCTTTCTTGAATAGGAAGGAAAGGATTATCCAATCCTTTCACGCGCATCGTCTTGGCTAGTTCCACTAGTCCAATACTTCGTATTCCTGGATTTGTGCGTGCGTTCCCTTGTGCATTCCTGAGTTTTCCGGATAAGTCACGGACCGAGGCATAGGTTCGTGACAGTAGGGGAGTTCATGGTTGGTATGGTAGTAGGGGTCGGAGTAATGGGTGTAGGGGTGTCAGTAGCACGTACACGGGGATTGTTGGTGTTCTTTGGACAGTTTCTTGCCATATGGCCTTGTTGGTGACACCGGAAACAATGGCCCTCTTTCCTGTATTGTTCCCGTTCGGCGTCAGTGAGTCGTTTGAAAGGAATAGGGGTATCAGTGGTGTCAACATCCATGGGAACAACGTTGTTATTGTTGTTGGTGTGTGTGATGGTGGTTCGTTGATTCCTGTTGAACTGCCCCTGACTGTTACGATTTGACAGGACTGTTCAGCATAAGCGGGATGACGAGTCGCTCCCGAATCTTACTCACTATATGATGTGGCTTACTCGAGTATTACTATACGATTACTGATGATGACTGATAGTATCAGTGGACGATTATCAAGCGTTAGTAGTAGTGGCTGTATCACTGACAAAGGCGTACAGTCTAGTCTAGTTAAAAGGAGGCTGTCGACTGATGTAGTCGACAGCTTGACTCTCTTGTATCATTCTCGAATCTAGTCGGGTCTTCTTCTCTCAGAACCCGCTCGCGTCGACCCCCTTAGGAAGGCACTTTCAGGTGTCCTTGGTCTTAGTCACACCTCCGTGTGTTGACTCGTGTTGCTAAGTCACGTTCTCTTGTCATTGCGTGTATAACCTAAGTCAGGTTTGGATCACACTGATCATAACATCAGAGTCAAGCTCTCCTCACACGCCGTGGCGCCGATCACAACCAAAGACGGTTGGGAGTTCCAACCTTTCCAAGTTAACTCGAGGGACAGAGACGCTCCTGCAAGATACGTTATCAATCGAGTCTGTTGGAGGACAATCCCAGACGACAGAAGAAGTGGAGATCTAGAACACTTCAATACTGGTTATTACACAGAAGCAGCTACCGCTCAACGATTTCACCCTATCATCTTTCATCACGGAAGGTGTTGTTGGGTGGAACTCAGGTGGAATCGAACCCAAGAATACTTCGAGGCAGCCAAGCCAGCCGGTGATGACCTCAACTGCAATATCCTGCTTTCAGAAGCCCGACCAATTGAAGAGCAGGGAAGAATCGACGGAGAGCAAGAAGAAACGCACTCCGAACCAATATCGCCAGAACTCCAACACCGAACACCTGCAAGGTCAAACACTAGCAATACAAGCGAACGGGCGCAGACCCCATCAATAGCAGAAGAATCTGAACATATACATGTTCACGAAGAGGAACCCGAAGTAGAAGAGATTACTCAACAAACAGCTACGTTACACATCCCTGACCCAATCAGAATGGCGACTCAAACATATGTCGAAGAACCAGCCCCACTAGTTATCGACGAACAAATGGGTCATGTAGTAGAAATGCACCCAGAAGATGTACAAGCTGCAAGAAGAGCCATGGGACCAGACAAACCAGATCAACCTGGAGGGTTTGACTTTGATTACAACGAACCGCCCCCACAACCATACGAACAAATCAATAGGGGTGACAATATACGAAGATACCCCTACCAACGAGAAGCCCCTCCACCCATGGGAGCAGGAGGACCACCCGTAGGAGGAGGGGGAGGCCCACCACCTGCAGGAGGAGGAGGAGGACCACCACCTGCAGGAGGGGGAGGAGGAGGACACGCCACTGATAAATTCATAGGCAACCCTCCAAGTCCGTTTAACAGAGACCGCTCCAAAGTGGAAGGATTTATCCTTCAATGGGAAGTGTACGCCGGGGTCAATGCAAGTCACGCAGCCATGAGGAACAAGTATCAAAAAGCTATGTTGTTCCTCACCTACGTTCAAGGGGACCTGGTTAATGCCTGGGTTATGTCCGCAAGCCAATGGCTGGTAAGAGAAGTACAAAGGGGCGTCAGCCAATTCGACAACAGGCTGTGGAACAACATTCTACAAGCCTTCCGTCAACAATTCGCCGACGTACTCAGCAAGGAACGCACCCAGGCTCAGCTCAATGCCGGGATTCGGATGAAGGAAGGAAAAATTGACGACTATATCGCGCTATTCGAACAGCTAGTTCGATACGCCGGATACGATATCAACGCTGAACAAACCCTGAAGTACTTTATAAAAGGACTACCCAGGGCGCTATATGAAGCCATGTATCAGCACGACGACCTCAGGACATACGAGGATTGGAGAGCATCGGCTCTCAGACGACAACAAAAGTGGATCCACATGCAGATGGTGCGCGGTAACCTAGACATGTTCAAAGGGTCCGCTAACAAAAACCAATCGGGAGCACTGGCCAAATTGCTCGCCCCACTATCAAACCACGACGCGATGGACACATCGGCAGACCGAGTCAGAGGAAGACTCGCAGGAGCCGAAGACATACTCAACACTCCACAACCCCCCTTCCAGCCGAGGGGGGGATACCTCCAAAGGCAATGAGGGAATCGACCGGACTTTAGTCAAGTCCGATGCTACAACTGCGACAAAATGGGGCACATCAGCCGAGACTGTCGCCAACCACGGCAAAATAAACACCAACAAATCAGAAGCACAGGAGAGGGGTTAAAGACCGACGAAGATAAAGCCGAAGAATGGCTGAGGGGAGTAGCCAGTGAAGGAGACGATGTAAAGAACCTCATCCTGCAAAAGTTGATGGGGACAGATTTTTCAGACACCTGAACCTGACGGCCTGGGTGAGGGCACTTCATTGTAACTCTGTGTACATTATGCGCTACCGATCTATGCGAGTTCCAGTTCAACTGCACACACGTTACAACATGGCCGAAGTAAAAGCACTAGTGGACTCAGGAGCCACTGATAATTTCGTGAGCGAAAGTTTCCTCAAACGAATGGGGATAAAAACACGGTTGTTAGATAAACCAAAACGAATCTACAACATCGACGACACCACAAACAAAGCGGGACATATAACCCACTACGTGATCCTTCAAATCGGGGTCAAAGGAAATGACAAAGAAATGAGGTTTTTGGTCACCAACATCGGGAAAGAGGACATACTCTTCGGATACCCTTGGTTGGCAGCATACGAACCTCAATTCAACTGGAAGAAAGGGGCAATTAACCAAGCGCACCTACCGATAACAATAACAACGGTCAACGCAGCGGACAGGAGGATCGTTCTAGGTCACCTAATAATCAAATCAAAGGAACAAATAGTTGAACAACTGGAACAAGATGAATCGCGCGGGCGAAGAGTAATGGTTCCAGCTGTCGAACACGCTATCGCGGCAACACCCAAAGACGAGAACCCAGCCATCCTACCCCCGCAATATGAAGCATTCCGCAAGGTGTTCGATGAAGAAGCATCGACAAGACTCCCAGACAGGAGACCATGTGATCACGCCATCACGCTTCAACCAAACGCCCCAACATCGCTAACATGTCGTCTGTATCCGATGACCAGAACCGAAGATGAAGCCCTGGACTCCTTCATCGATGAACACCTCAAAAAGGGCTATATTCGACCCTCACAATCACCATACGCGTCATCCTTCTTCTTTATCAAGAAAAAGGATGGAAAGCTTCACCCGGTTCAAGATTATCGTGCTATAAATAAATGGACAGTACGAAATCAGTACCCACTTCCATTAATCACAGATTTAATGCGCGACCTTGGCGGAGCGGTCATGTTCTCAAAGTTCAACGTCAGACAAGGGTACAATAATATTTGTATCAAAGAAGGGGACGAACATAAGGCAGCGTTCAAAACACGACGGGGACTTTTTGAGCCCATGGTGATGTATTTCGGCCTTTGCAACTCACCGGCAACCTTCCAGGCCTTCATGAACGAGATATACCAGCCAGTAATAGCAAAATTCGCGACTGAAGGCACACACATTCGGATATATATGGATGACATTGCCGTCGCCACCAACAATTGTGGCTCCTTCCAACGAACAAACGAAGCGCATACAACCGCCGTTGCCGCCATTCTCACAGTCGCTGCAGGCCATGACCTCTATTTTAAGCTATCAAAATGCGCGTTTCATGTTCCGTCGATTGATTACCTGGGGGTAATCCTTGAAAAGGGGATGACGCGCATGGACCCTGCAAAAGTCGCAGGCATTCGCACATGGCCCACACCGACAAAAGTCAAAGACGTGCGCAGTTTTTTGGGCTTTTGCAATTTTTACTGCCCCTTTATCCAAGGATTCACCAACATCGCCAAACCAATGAACGAGCTAACAAGGAAAGACGTCGAATGGTGTTGGGGACCAACCCAACAAAACGCCTTCGAAGCACTCAAGAACCGCATTACAAACAACCCGATCCTCATCCACCCAGACCCAAAGGAACAATACAACCTTGAAGTAGACGCATCAGGATTTGCTGTCGGAGCAGTCCTCATGCAGAAGGGACCAGACGGCAAGAGACACCCAGTAGCATTCTATTCGGCCACCCTCAACGAGGCCGAACGGAACTATGACATATACAACCTGGAACTACTGGCCATCGTGAAGGCGTTACGAAACTGGAGATACCTATTGGTGGGATCACCGCATAAGGTCAGGGTATTCTCAGACCATATGAACCTACAATACTGGCGAGACCCACAGAAGATCAGAAGAAGAGTAGCTCGAGAAGTCCTAGAGTTGGAAGAATACAACATCGAAATACACCATCTCAAAGGACGAGCTAACGGTAGGGCAGACGCACTGTCCAGAAGATCAGACTACGATACCAGGGAGAAAGACAACGATCGAGTTACCGTCCTCCCAAACAAAATATTCATACGAACGATCATGGGAATCACATCGACGCCCATCAAACAAGAGGAGGCACAAATCAAGGCGTGGATCAGCCCTCACGAACTCAAGAAAATAGAAGGCGTGTGGTTCAAAAACGGAAGAGTGGTGGTAACCACCAAAAAGGACGAGGAGTTAAGGGAGGTCATAAAACAATACCATGACATGGTAACGGCAGGACACCCGGGGATAATGAAAATACACGAGCTGCTAGCCCGACACTACTGGTGGCCTAGCATGAAGATGGACGTCGTCAACTACATTCAAGGATGTGCAGAGTGTCAACGACATAAAGTCAACACTCGACCCACCAAAGCACCACTTGAACCCATCTATCCGAAAGTAGAAGCGACACCGTTCGAGGTCATTGCGGTGGATTTCATAACTAAGTTACCCCAATCAGATGGATACGACTCAATTCTGACTATCACAGATCACGACTGTTCCAAGGCGTCCATATTCCTACCATGTCAAGAATCAATGTCAGGAGAAGAAACTGCGATGCTATATGCTCAAAAAGTACTCCCGCAGTTTGGACTTCCAAGCAAAATTATCAGTGACCGAGACCCCCGATTCACGGCGAAGTTCATGAGGGAACTATGTCGAGTTCTCCAAATACAGCAGAATATATCCACCGCCTACCATCCATGAACAGATGGACAATCGGAGCGCACCAACCAGTGGCTAGAACAATACCTTCGATTATGGGCAAACGAGAAACAAGACAATTGGGCGGCCCAATTACCTCTGGCAGAATTTGCTCATAACAATACAATGAGCAGTACCACTAAACAAACCCCGTTTTTCACGCTGATGGGGTATCACCCAAGAGATAAATGGGCGCCAGGTACTATCAATGTGCCCAGCGTATCAGGTAGATTGGAACAATTGAAGGAAGCCCGTCGGAGCGCCCAGGAGAACATGATAAAGGCCCAGAAGTCATGGGTCAAACACAAAGATACGCCCAGATACTCCATAGGAGACCAAGTCTGGCTAGACGGGCATAACTTGCAGACAAATCAACCAGCTGCCAAGCTTGCGCCCAGAAGGCAGGGACCGTTTGAGGTTGTACAGGTGATGTCCCCTGTGAATTATCGGCTCAAATTACCTCCGCAGTGGAAGATACATGACGTATTTCACACAGACTTACTCACACCTTACAAAGAAACACGCATGCATGGCGTAAATTATTTACGCCCACCACCAGAACTGGTTGAAGGCATGGAAGAATATGAAGTCGAAAAGGTGATAGACTCTCGCAGGCATGGAAGAGGGCGCAAACTCCAGTACCTCATCAAATGGAAGGGTTACGCCAATTCGGAAAACCAATGGATCCCATGGGAGGACGTTCACGCGGAAGAAGAGATAAGGAAGTTCTCACGGTTAAACCCGAAGGCTGAGACTCACATAAAAGCAGCCTCGACAGAACCGTCTACTCCATCACCCTTCCTGCCTTCTCTTACAATGTCCCATGTCCCTCTCACCGTTATCAACCTTGACGAGATCGCCATCCCCCACGTCGACACCCTCGACACCTATGACGGGAACAACAATATCAATGACCAGTTCTGCTCAGCATTCGAGCACGTCAGGGCCGTCGCCGAGCGAGATCAAGCCGCTCAAGACCTGGCCGAAGCTCGCAGGCGATTCCCCACACCCACAAGCGGCAGAGTGGAGGACGATGAGGAAGGAGTACGGCCTATTGAAGGAGGTGATGTCAGCATGGAGGACGGACCAAATAGTGAAGATGACGGCAGCGGAGAGGAGGATGAGGATACGACTACTAACACGGGAAGTATCGGTCGATCCATCACAGCCCTCGAGCCCTCTACCGTCTCGCTCACCCCTACGGCAGTCAACCCCTCCGTCACCTCACTCACCACCACTGCTGTCGATGAAGACAGTGAAGATGAAGACGACGACAGTGACAAGTCATACCATGCAGCCCGAGTTATCTGCATCCAGTGCGACAACCCCCCCAACTATTGCCACTGCGCTCCCCTGCCTATACCTCACCAAGTTCGCACCATTACCGGAGAAGCCCACGATGACGCACTCCGACCACCGCCAGTTGCTGTTATCTACGGACCA
This sequence comes from Lactarius quietus, assembly GCA_015025155.1. NCBI lineage: Eukaryota > Fungi > Basidiomycota > Agaricomycetes > Russulales > Russulaceae > Lactarius > Lactarius quietus. The sequence goes on from WITN01001044.1 coordinate 23,707, forward strand.
ACGGCGGAACAGGGATATGAAGCGCGCGGTTTACCCCCCTATAGGGAAGAACGCAACCCATCGCCCTTCACTACGCGCTGAGCGAATGCGACGCGGCTCCCTCTCCGTGCCATATCGCCTACTCCTGGAGGGTTCATTCTCAACAACGGAATGAACTGGGTGCTGATGGTGATCGAGCATGAGGGACGTCGCATCCCTGCCAAGTACGTGCGCGTCCGCATGCTCGACAACCCAGAGGTGTTCGGGACGATGGGAAAGTATTCACCCATCTACCGAGTGGACATCCACGCTGAACCATGCCGAGACATGGGCCCCTCAGCTGAGTACACTCATGAAGAGCTCGGCTACTTCCACGCTGACTTCCATGGAAAGCGACAGGTAGATGAGGCCCTCGCTAGGCTGGGGGACATTTCCCTTCAGGCTGAAGTGAGGCGCTACCACGCGTCCATGGAGGTTGTAGCCGAGCTCAAGCAGGCAATCAAGAAGCTGGAGGACGACATCTTCGTCCACATCGACAGAGCCATGCACTCATTGCGGAGGTTAGGTCGCGCACATGCGCTTTGGAGGGTACGAGACGAGCATGAAACGGACGTTGGACTTACCACGGTGACTAATTGGGTTGTGGAGCGTGGGTGCTCACCCTTGTAAAGGGGGTGATGTTACGATTTGACAGGACTGTTCAGCGTAAGCGGGATGACGAGTCGCTCCCGAATCTTACTCACTATATGGTGTGGCTTACTCGAGTATTACTGTACGATTACTGATGATGACTGATAGTATCAGTGGACGATTATCAAGCGTTAGTAGTAGTGGCTGTATCGCTGACAAAGGCGTACAGTCTAGTCTAGTTAAAAGGAGGCTGTCGACTGATGTAGTCGACAGCTTGACTCTCTTGTATCATTCTCGAATCTAGTCGGGTCTTCTTCTCTCAGAACCCGCTCGCGTCGACCCCCTTAGGAAGGCACTTTCAGGTGTCCTTGGTCTTAGTCACACCTCCGTGTGTTGACTTGTGTTGCTAAGTCACGTTCTCTCATCATCACGTGTATAACCTAAGTCAGGTTCGGATCACACCGATCATAACACTGACATTGACCTATAAGGTTATTGTTATAGAGTTCGCAGACGCTCCTGACTTCTTTCCCTGCTGCTGTTTGCCATTCGTCCATGGTATTTGGGGTGTTTTCTCAATCTATGACTCGTCGATGGATATTGGGACGTAGTCCTGCCCTGTAGCGTGCAATAGTGCCCAAGGCATTGAGGTCCCATCCTGCTATCTTAGCAAGGCAGTTAAAGGTGGCGTTGTAGGTGTCTATGTCAGTGCCGTCCATCTTTAGACTGAAGAGTTGGTCCGTGGCCATCTGTTTCTTGGCCGTATCCCCCCAAGTGTTCTTAAAGCCATTCTCAAAGTTCGTCCAGAGCGAAGCATCTGACTTGTCTTTGTAGTTCGTTGCGCCAGTTGTTACGTGCGGGTAGCACGTGAGCCTGACTTAGGCGACTGAAGGGTGAACGCGGTGACTTAGCGAATTCCTGACTCTAGCGCGAAGGCAGAGTATCGTCTCAACGCTCGAAGGCGGAGTCTTTGCTTGTTTGTTCGTGAACGAACCGCGACCCGAAGGATGAGAGATGAGAGAAAGAACACGGCTTTTGATAACAAGTCGAGAGTGATACAAGAAATCCAAGCTATTGACCACAACAGTCGATAGCTTCCTTATAACCTATTTTGTCACGCTCAGACCTTACTCAAGCTGCCAAGACACAGAGACAACACAAGTGTTTACATGAACACTGGAAGAACTGCCATGATTACCCAGAAGCGCACACTTGGGAGTCACGTGCAGAGAAGACATCGAAGAAGAAAAGGCCGTACGAGCACTCGTAGTGGCAGAAGACGACAGTTACCTCGCCTATGACGAGGCGTGCAAGGTCCGCCAGTTAGTGAGTAACTTGATAACTCGCGGAAGGACAACAGATACTGGCGGAAGGATTACCACAGGACGGTTGAGGGTCACGTGACATGGTCATGTGATACCCCCGGGTCACGGGATCTGACCTAAGCAATAAGTCAGGGGGGCGCGCAAGGATGGAGTTGTCCCAGGCCACAGTACGTATCTGGCCTAACTCATAACTCAGGGGACGTAGGAAGAAGCCATGGAATTGGCGGAAGACAGTTGTGTCCTGAAGACGACCAACGACGACAAATAGCGATTGCGTGGTGTAAGACCAGCGACCTGAGGCTGCCGATGTCAGCGGGCCGTGGCTGCCGTTGGGACGCACTCCAGCGGGCCGGGTTTGATCCCCTTTCGGGGAAAGTGTTATTGATGGATTAGTTCAAGGAGCGCCTGTGTTAGTGCCGAAGCCATTGCTTACAGATGCATTATTATTGGCTTACTATTGGTATCGTTTATGCTTGGTGATGCTTAGACATTCACTTACTCATTCGCTTACTCATTGGTGATCGCTTACTTATGCGATGAGGTGGGCTGACTGATGCCCTGTGGACGCTTACTCACTAGTTGGAGGTGCTTGGTCACTCATTGGTGGGGACGCTTACTGATGGCTTATGAATGCCTTACGAATTGCTTACGAGTTGCTTATTGACCTGTGAGTCATTATGCCTTTCTTTCTGTTCTTACTATGGTGTCGCCTGTTGAGGCTTGACGGACAATTACTATAAATACGATACAAGCTGCTCTCTAGTTCGCTAGCTTAGTTGTCTTAAAACCCACTTGTATACTTCTCAAGAGGTGCAGACAGTCTTATAGCAGATCATTGTTCTTTGTGACTATCTTGTTGCCAACATTGAAGTGTTAGGCGTTGCCACTTTGAGACGTACTTCAAACTAGGCGGTATCAGGGGACCATTATTGGTTATTCGCCCTTTACAAGTTATTCAAGTCGTTCCTGAGTCAGAAGCCGTGCGCTTTGCTCAGGTTGAAGCAAGGAAGACCCATCGGATCCAAGTCGGATCAACGTTCAGTGGAACGTACATATTTGCGCGATCCGCCTTCGTCAGCGAGACCGCACAACTACTAATCTGCTAGTAATCGTCCACAGGTGTACAGTCATCGTATCGTAGGTCGTCAGTCAGCGTACAGTAATCATCAGTCAGTCATCAGTCATCATGCGGTAATCGGTCAGTCAGCCATCCGTATAGTACAGTAAGTGTCCCCTTGATCACGCCCCCTCGGTTATCGGTTAGGTCAGATACCTACTATGACCCGGGACGTTACATACCCCTTCACAAGGGTGAGCGCCCTTGCTCCACTACCCGTTGGGCACTGCAGTTAGCCCCACATCCGTTCGTGCTCGTTCGTATCCTCAAAAGGGCGTGAGCCCTACCTAGCTGCTTTGCTGAGTGACGCGAGCGGTCAACGTGGACGAAAATGTCGTCCTCGAGTCGTTTGATTGCCACTTCGAGCCCTTTGATGACCTCTGGGACGCGCGGTAGCGCCTCACTTCGGCAGCTAGGAAATATCCCTAGTCGAGCAGGGCTTCATCGACCTGGCGCCGTCCCGGAAGTCAGCTCGTAGGTACTGTAGTTCCTCGCGGGTGTACTCAGCTGTGGGCCCCATGTCTCGGCATGGTTCGGCGTGTATGTCCCCTCGGTGTAACGTCCCGGGTCATAGTAAGTATCTGACCTAACCCATAAGCGATGGGACGTGATCCAAGGGGGCTTTGCTATACTAATGCATGACTGATGATCCGCTTACTATATGATTGCTAACGGATGATGGCTCGCTTACTGTACTATACGATGACCGATGGCTGACTGACGGATTACGATACGATGACTGATGGCATGTAGTATGCTGACTGTATAACCGTGGACGATTACCAGCAGATTAGTAGTAGTGGCGGTCTCGCTGACGAAGGCGGATCGCGCGAGTAGTTCATAAGGAAGCTATCGACTGTTGTAGTCGATAGCTTGGATTTCTTGTATATCTCTCACCTTGCTATCCAAAGCCGGATTCCTTCTTCACTCTCTCGTCTACGGGACTGCGTAGCAAGACAAGCAAAGTATCAACTCCGCCTTCACGCGTTGAGGCGTCACTCAGTCTTTGTACTTGAGTAAGACTACTGCTGAGTCACCGCGTTCACTCTACGTCGCCTAAGTCAGGC
>WITN01001045.1:0-27770 GCA_015025155.1 Lactarius quietus
GACGGGTCAACGATTTGATAACTCTTGAACCGCACTTCATAGTAATAAGGAAAGTCGAAAAGAAGCACCTTTGATAAGATTGCTAAGACGAGGCTCCGTTTAGCATCCGGAACCTCTAAAATTGCTTGATCAGAGGACAGTCGGCAGTGGTCTTCGCCGAAATGGATAAAGAAGCGGTGGTTTGCTGCAATGAGAGAGATCATAAGAGGTACCATAGTTCATAGATATATACGACCTACCGATGGTCGCCCATAACCTAGCAACGTAAGTGACGACATAAGGGCTGGAAGTATGGTCTACCAAAAAATAGTCAACTAAAGGCCTCGCAAGATGTACTAAGCCAAACAGGCCTTTGCCGCGTTGAAGAAGATCGATAAATTCTTGACTCTGTTCTGCCGAGTAGGGAAAGGTGGGTGTTTCCGAGGTAAGTGCATCTAAATGCTAGCTGTCACTCCCAGGCGCGTGGAAAAACTGTCAATTTCCTGCCTTACCTGCTCGGGCATGCAAAAAAGATACCAGAAGCTCGTTCAAGGCACTTGCAGAATATTGGCATGCGGTCTCCGGGAACAGCTCAACATGATTCCAGTAATTTTCCTCCAGAGAATATTCTGTGCGCAATAATTGGCTCACTTGGCAAGGCGAATTGATATTTCAAAAACATACGTAGATGACCGCTCGAGAAGGAGTCTGGAAGTCTGACACTGATCGTGTCGATTGTTTGCAGCCAGAAGATGGTGCAAAGACGGTGATCCGCGAAATAATAGTTGCAAGTGCCCGAAGCCTCGTGAATTTCCAGGAAGAGGTGGGAAGTCTCCTGAATGGTGACGTTCTCCTCGGTGATCATATCGCAGATAACGGCCAGCCACGCATCCAGCAGGTCCGAAACCCCAGGGTCATCAACGTGGGCCTCCGTGACAATTGTGATCCCCGCTTGCGCCTTGCCATGTGCATAGCGCTTACCCTCGGGGTGATCGGATATAGTCCATCGTTGGGACTGGTAAGACGGCCTTTGGGGAAATGTGTTCCAAAGGTTGTATGCCGCGAATGGAGAAGACCAACGTACGCCGTTACGAGAGTAGCTCCCAGTGGAACAACGGTCGGTGAGACGCGCACACTGAAAGACAGAAATCGTGAGATGGTCGGGAGCACGCGTGAAAACCTCAAGCTTACCGCGCGGCACCTTGATACCTAGAGTCCCTGATGGTGGAGGGGAGGATCGGGAACAAGTTGGACTTGCTGACATTCATGGCACCAAAAAGGTCGATGTGGGATAATGAGTGAGTTAACGTTCTTCCAATCGTCAGAGAATGGGTGGCTGCTGAGGAAAACAAGCTTATGCTAAGTTCGAGGATTTATACCTCATTGTCTATTACTGTGCGGTGTTGCGGTGCAATGACTGAAGGAGCAGCGTGTCAGAAAACGAAGACAGCTGGTAGAAGGCGGTGTCAAGGCTATGCAACACGAATGTGCCGGTGGCCCTTCATGCAGCTTCATGGCCTTAGCTCGGGCTTCGTTCTCGACAAAAAAAAAGGCTCGATAGATTGCGATGGATTTCGAGGAGGTAGGGGACAGGCTGCAGAGAGAGGGGAGAGGGTACAGTGTTGACATTGCGGCAAGTGAACATCGGTGGACCGTGACGACTGTATTGTACTCATCGCCACCAACGCCCAATCCCCAATCTCCCCCTTGAGCTCGCCTCAACAGCCCCAACTTCACACCAATCAGATAACGCCGATATAACTTTGATCAAGTTAAACCTTATACTGTAGCTCTCCAACCTAGACGTCCAGTAAGGTGTGTACTTGTACGTCTTTTACTGCAATCTAGCCAATTCGATTACGGGTGGTCGCGCGGTGGTACTGTAAGTTAAGCCTTGGTGTGCCTGCATGTTTGGGGTTCTGCACGTCACTAGTTCTGTCACGCGTCACGCGTCACCCCTCTAGGTTCGATAGGGTTCATATGTTCATACGCGCAGACCTACCAAACTACGGGTTTCGAGGTCTATACCCCCTTCCTTTCGAAAGCTGCCTCCTCCCAAACCCGCAGTGGGTAAACTCTAAACGTGCGATCTCCATTCCAGGGGTTGGATAGGTGTATACATTCATACTGTATGTTGCGAATGTCTGTTACTAGTATCAGTGAGCATGATCTCGACCTTACGTCGGTCTTCAAGTTGTACCGAACCTCCAATCTATCTAAACGCATCATATATCGGTACCGAATATCGTTCTGCTTCCACCTCCAACTTCCACAGGGCTGAATAAAGCGATCGGTTTCTCCTGGGCCTGCGGACGAGTGATTGAGTGTATTGAAACTCCGAGGAAAGGCGAAAATCCTGCCGTGCACAGCGTGCACTTCCCCTTTGCTCTGCCACCAAGACCTTCACATACTCTCCGCGCTCAAAGGTTCTCTCAAAAGTTAGGTCTTTTGGAGGGTCATCGCCTATGGCATGACAAGAAACATGGCTAAGCTGAGTTTACTGCTGAGAATAGTCTTGAAGGTGCTATGGCCTCACCGAAGTCTCCACCCCTTATCTCCAACCACGTCACGTCTCATTTGTCCATGACGTCCATGACTCGCTTCCTTCTGAAAGTCGAGAGATGTGCACAGATCATGCAACTGATCCAGACGGCCAGCCTTCTTCGTCGATCGTCGATCGCTCGTCGTTCCACCATGCAGTTCACCTACGACAATCATGCGCGCAAGTGCTGTTACTTCGATACACGACGCTAGCTTGACTCTCGGAACGTCGTCATTTTGCACACCCTTCCATTCAACACTTGTCTCGTTCTCTCGTCGGACTCGATTCAATTACTACATGACTTGGTCCTCGTCGGATCGTTACTTCTAACCTTGCTTTCTTTCAACATGAATAAATTCTGAACGCCATTCAGTGAGCTCAGAGCTACGATTGGCTGGAAACCGGTACGGCGCTGTAAACCCTCATAGGCCTCATCATCTGAGTCACCCTTGTCCGCCTCTATTACGTGCTCAGCTCGCTACTGTTATTGTCGCGTTTTTTTCCAACACGATATACTGTTGTGGGTTTGGTTGCCGCCAGTGCGAGTTGTACTTGTATCACGTGACAGTGATTTTGTGCGGTGCACATCGCCTTCTGGCAAGCTTTCAGCCTTGGACACAGCTTCTGCAGCACCTTATAAATCCTACTTTTTCTACCTTCAGTCCCTAATTCCACACCTCACTATCTCCTTCGATATCTGTCATTGATTCGTGAGACTTTTTCCCGACAAAGTCAACTTATTCTCAGTCTTTTTCGTCGCCATCATCAGGAACTTGAACTCGAAACCAGCTTATGACTTCCAGTTTTTTCTACGGTGCGTCTCTCTCCGGAATTTCCCCCACTAGAAGCCAATCTGTATGAGCCTGCGTCAGTCTGTATTTGAATCGTCTGAATGCTTGTGCTAGCCATAATATGCGATGTCATCATTGCAAAGCACGTCGAACGACTAGGAAATTTCCCTTTCATAGATCGTCATCGAGGTCAACTTTCAGTTCAGAGCAACGCTGATTCAGGTGCCTTGTCGAAAACGTACTGCATCTTGTCTGGTTGGCGTCTTATCAAAGAGTGCCAGAACGCCAGCTTCCCTGGAGTTTTACTTCATACGGCCAAGAAAGTACTTCCCGCTACAGGTGTGCAATTGTTGAGCGACGAGGGAATCTAGGTCGAATTGGGGACGATGCGATGAGTGGTGTACTGCCCTATTTTTGATGCGACCAAGTTCGAACATAGCCTTACGTGCAGCGCAATTCAAGGATTCGTCATTACTTTGGCCACAGAAATGTAAGGCGTATGCAGGGATGTGCTGGTCCTTGGGGACTACGATAAATGCAGTCCAGCGACACACTCAGGTGGCAGAGTTGTGTTTCTCCCTACCTTTCACTTGGCCTTGACAGCACCTTGCGGGACACGAACCATCTGGCGCTGTCTATTACCCTTTCGAGAGGTACACACGATGGGCAAAAATATCACTTGTTCTGGGGATACGTGCTAGTGTCCTCTCTGTAGAGTTGGGACGCCTTAGCGTCTAGGTGTGCTATACAGCAAGCTCGAAATGTTAAATGAGTACACTACGAAACCGGAATCTTGTTACAATGCGATGGAATCAAATCTAATCTCCAAGCCTAGACCATAGACTCTGCGGTCGGGCGCTCTTTCTGTTCTACTGACATGGCGTCGTCGGCGGGTTCCGGACGCGGACGAACAATTAGCCATATACCCACACCCACTACGACCAGTATGACGGCAACAGGGAGGAGCGTACAGAGGAGCGAAGTGAGGGGAAGATCGGAAAAATCCATCCAAAAACCCTGCATCGAGAACAGGAGCAACGCCCAAACAAACAAGGCCTGCGGAAGGCTATGAACGATCGCAATTGGCTGGAAACCGTAGCTTGTGTTCCAGTGCTTTAGATATGCAACCTGTTAAACTCCGAGTTATATACCTGCAAACACCGGGAGGAAAGATGCTGTATGTTTACCGAAGTCGGGATGTCCGTACTAAGAAGTCTCTGCTGCCGTTGTAAAAGGAACGATGTCACGGCAAGATCAAATGTACAGAGAAACAACGAGGCCTTGACCAAGCTGGAGGAGGAAGACGTAAGGGAACTCGCGCTGCATATTACAAGACATTAGCTGGGGTCCTTCTTGATTGAGGAAGGCCTTCTCACCCAAGAAGAGCTAAGATCTTCCGGGGACAGCATCAGTAAGGATGTCATTAAGATCTGCGATCAAACTTACAAATGACATCGTCTGCTTCAAGTCTTCAACCGTTTCCGAAGCGTGCTCGCGCCAACGTAAAGCGTCAACAAGTTGATCTGCCCAAAAGCTTTCAAACCGCGCTTCGTAGCGATCGGGAAAGCCGAAAAGAAACATCTTTGATAGCATTGCCAAGGTGCAGCCGCATTTACTATCTGGAAACTTCAACATTGGTTGCTTACTGGACAGTCGGCAGTGACCTTCGCCAAAATGGGTAAGGAAGCGATGGTTTGCTGTAGTATAGTAATGAGGGGTACCACAGTTCGTAGGTGCGCACAACCTACCAACGTTCGCCAATAACCTAGCCACTCGAGTGATGACGTATGGACTGGAAGCATGATCTGCCAACCCTAGTTAACGTAAGGTCACGCTGTGTGTATCTGGCGAAACCCACCTTTACTGCTCTCGAGAAAATCGAGAAAGTCTTCACACTCTATAGCTGTGTACGGAAAGGCAGGGGCATCTCAATGCGGCGTATCAGGCGGATGCGTTGGCAAGCAAGGGGCCTCCTATCTCACCTGCGCTGGTACTGGCCTTCGAAAAAATGACTTGAAGTTCATTTAGAGCCTTCGCAGAATATTGAGAAGCAGTCTCTGGGAATAGCTCGACATGAATCCAGTAATTTGCCTCCAGGTAGTATTCTGGACGCAAATATTTAGCTCACTTGTAAAAGCAAATAGATGTATTAGAGACATACGGGGACAAACATCCGAGCTGGAGGGTGGAAGCCCAACATTGATTGTGTTGAGCGTATGCAGCCAAAAGACGGTGCGAAAACCATGATCCACGAAGTAATAGCTGCAAGTCCCCAAATCCTGGTGAATTTCGAGGAAAAGATGGGATGTCTCCGGGAAGTTGACATGCTTCTCGGTGACCACATTGCAGATGAGGGTCAGCCAGGCATTCAGCTGGTCTGAAACTCCAGGCTCGGCAATGTTGGCTTCTGTGACAATTGGGATTCCAGCCTGCGACTTGAAGTAAGCGTAGCGCTTCCCCTCAGGGAGAGTGGATTGTTGGGGCTGGTGTGATGGCCTTCAATATATTTAATCTCAAAACTTCTAGGCAACGAAGGTGGACATCCGACTTACGCCGAGACAAGATTAGTCCCCAAGGGATCAGTGGTCGGAGAGACACACACACTATCATAGAAAAGTGTATTTAAGTGATTGTTAGTATGCGAGAGAATCTAATGACTGCTCACCACACGGCGCCTTGATATCTGGAGCCCCTGCTGGTGGAAGGGAGGACCGGAAGCAAGTTGGCCGTGTTGGTCCTGAAACTCCCCGTGACACCAGAATGGTCGGAGCCGCCGCGTGTGGGGCTAACTGAAGAGCGCTCGGTTCTCTGAGGAGTTGGGCTGGGGCCAGCGCTTGCCCCGGTGACAATGTGGCTTTGCTCGGCAGAGTAGCGCCCTCCGTCAGGAAACGGACAGGACATGTTCCTGGCGTCGCAGGTCTCGCAAAGGGGCTGGGACTTGATCTGCACGCATTTGACTGTTTGGGGGTGACTGTCCGGGGCGCTGTAGGAGCTGACATACGATCAAGCAAAGAACTTGAGCGCACCATTTGTCGCATGAGATCACGAAGCGGGGAAGCCTGTCCGTCTGAGAAAGCTGTGCTTCGAAAACGAAACGTAGGCCGTCCATTAGGAAAGCTTCATTGGGTAGGACGCAAGGATTAGTGAGCAGTCGTGTATTGAAGAGTGGCATAACAGTTATCGTAATTAAGCGGATTAGTAACGGGAATCAAAGGAAGAGGCAAGGAAGAGGCTCCTACCTCTGAGGGACAAGAAGAAGAGCCAAGGAGAAAACGAACAGGCAAAGTAAAGTGAGTGGGAGGACAAAAAGAGATGGGGGAGGGGGATGGCTATGAGGGAGCCATGCGAGTTTGATCTCTTTTACGATCTTTGGACAGGGCCCAGCACTGGCTGGTAAATAAACGAGACGGAACTGAAGGGAATCTTGCCTCGTCCCAAATCGGCATGTGTAAAGCAGCCACCATAATGTTTCAAACACCGAGATCCTAGTGGATGTGTTAAGGCACAGACAAGCACCGCTACCACGACCTTGTGCAAACCGGTTTGCGCCTCTCCGCTCAATGTGCCGCTGACCATCCGACATTGCTACCCTACAGTATGATGTCAGGCCAAGGAAAAAAATATCATACCCAGCATCTGCCTGTCTCCTTCCTCGGTGCGACTTTCTCTAGATCACTCAGGCCTATGAAACTCTCCATGACACCAGAATGGAGTTGCAGGAGAAAAGGCATTTCAGTAAGTTAAATCCTACCATTGTGCTACCCACTGCTAACCAAGATGCTATCTGGTTCTAGACAATCGTACGACGGCGAGCATAAATCACTGATCTCTCAGGCCTCAGGTCCCAGTTGCACCCCGGCGACGCCACGTCAACTTCTGATCATCGCCTTTCCAAAATCCATGCACAGCACCTATTATCGGCGTGTACGACAGCCGGAATAAATCACTTGATCTCTCTCGCCCAAGGTCCCAGTTGCACTCCCTCACCCCCACTTCTGATCACCGCCTTTCTGATTTCCATGCACAGCATTTATCACTGGTATGTATAAGAGCAATCGGTCCACCTCTGAGGTCCCATTTACACTCCCTGAGCCCCCAAAGACCAATGACCCGCACGCCAGTAGTCCAGTTGAGCGTAAAATGTACGTGGCTTGATATCATGAATGACCTGGAAGTCGAACCCGGACAGGAATGGCGACGCAGTCTAGGAAGAGTCGGAAGACCGTGCCGTCAGTGTTCACCATTCTAAATACCCCCGCAGGTTCTTTCTTCAAACCTCTTTTACTTTTGTATAGACCAGCCAGGATTGTGCTACACGACTCTCCTAGCCCGGCTTCAGCCCATTGGGCTAGTATCTATGACCTCCTGTTATCAAACACTAGTACTTGTGTTGGGTAGTTATATGTTGCAAGGAACTCCTGGAATTTACAGCAAAGCGCCTGTCAACAAAAAAAAAAGTAAATGCAAGAATGCCGGGATGCCATCAAAAGGCTGAGGCGTATGGCTCCCTACTTTTAATCCGCTGGTCGTACCTAGTCACTGGCCTCGACAGCACCTTGCGATTTTTCGCCACAGTCTCCGGTCATCACAAACACAATGATGGCCGTCATGGTCTCCGTACGCTTCGGATCAGTTCACCAGCGAAAGGTTGCGACTCTTCTGCCTATCAAAATTCGAGTGACGTAACCGCAAAGGCCGAGTGGAAAGGCGTCATCTGCTTACCGAAGCTGGTTGCTTGTACTACTGTAAGGCAGTAAGGTCGTCGCGGCGAAGTCTAACGAACAATGACTCGAGGTTTTGATCAACCGGTGATAATTGGGTTTGGAAGGGCCCCGAGTTTTAGGTCCCGGAGGTACAAAGAGGGGTCACCTGCGGCGCAATGAAAACTTAAGTTGTGTATCAAGGGACGCGGGACGATGTATCAGCTGTGCGCGGTTCATTACAGCGCTTTTCATAACAAAATTCACCCCTCATTTCGAATACACAGCCGGACTTCTGAAACTAAGAGCGGGGTTCATAATTAAGTCTTGTAGAAATTCTCAGGAAATTGGGTTATCTCGAAAGAATTGGGTTAAAGAATAGTTATCCATGCTTGGTAGTTGTGTACTGTTCCACCCCCCGTTCAGCTATATCCCTCAAACCCTCCTCAAAGAGTTATATTTATGTCCCTCGACTCCCTTGAGTGATTGCATGCTTCAGAGAATCATGAATCCAAAGGGATCAGTGTTTGTTTGATCAAGAGGTTCACAGAATCAGAGCTTCAGCGTTATCTGTGTTCACTCTCAGGGCTCTCTCCCTCCTCCGCCTTCCTCTGCTACTGCCATCACACCACCTCACATGCCCATCAACTGGGGAATCGCACCCTCAGATCCGCACCAACCAGCTTGCCACCACCGCTGCTTACCGCCTCAGCCTTGATATCAGCCATCACCACTCCATTGCCACCTAAGCTACAACCACTGTTACGTGCGAGTAGCACGTGAGCCTGACTTAGGCAACTAAAGGGGTGAACGCGGTGACTTAGCGAATTCCTGACTCAAGCACGAAGGCTGAGTATCGTCTCAACGCTCGAAGGCGGAGTCTTGCTTGATTGTCCCGTAGGTGAGTCGCGACCCCGAAGGATGAGAAACCATGAGTCTGATAACAAGTCGAGAATGGTACAAGAAATCCAAGCTATCGACTACAACAGTCGATAGCTTCCTTATATCCTACTAGCGCGATCCGCCTTCGTCAGCGAGACCGCCACTACTACTAATCTGCTAGGTAATCGTCCACAGGTATACAGTCATCGTATAGTAAGCCGTCAGTCATTCATCAGTAAGCCGTCAGTCAGCCATCAGTCAGCGCTCTGTATCGTACAGTAAGTGTCCCCTTGATCACGCCCCCTCGGTTATCGGTTAGGTCAGATACCTACTATGACCCGGGACGTTACATCACCCCCTTCACAAGGGTGAGCGCCCTCGCTCCACTACCCAGTTAGGCACCGCTGTCAGCCCTACATCTGTCTCGTGTTCATCCCGTACTCTCACAATAGCATGGGCCCTCCCCAGCCGCTTCGCCGAGTGGCGCGCACGGTCGACGTGGATGAAAATGTCGTCCTCGAGCCGCTTGATTGCCGCTTCGAGCTCCTTGATGACCTCCTGGGACGCGCGGTAGCGCCTTACCTCGGCCACCAGGGAGATATCCCCTAGCCGAGCAAGGGCCTCGTCGACCTGGCGCCGTCCCCGGAAGTCAGCTCCTAAGTATTGTAGATCTTCGCGGGAGTACTCAGCGGCGGGCCCCATGTCTCGGCATGGCTCAGCATGGATCTCCCCTCGGTATATCGGCGTGTGGCGCCCCATGGTCCCGAAAACTTCCGGGTTGTCGCACATGCGCACCCGCACATATCGGGCGGGAATGCGACGCCCCTCGTGCTCGATGACCATCGGCACCCAGTTCATCCCGTTGTTGAGGACGAAACCGCCGGGGGTAGGCGATAGGGTACGGAGAGGGCGCCTCGGCGCATGCGTTCGGCGCGTATGGATGGGTGAGGCATCGCGTGCCTCGGCGTAAGATGGTAGTCCTCGCTTGGCATACCCTTCCTCCGCAGTCGGTCCGTAGATGACAGCAATCGGCGGTGATTGCCCTTCGTCATCCACGGTTTCGTCGGTAATGTCGGCGTCTTCTTCTTCTTCGTCATTGGTGACTCGAGGGGGTATGCGCATGGGAGCGCAATGACAGTACTCTTGGGGGTTGTCGCACCTGGTGCAGATGACGTTGGCGTCGTGGTACGAGCCATCGGAGGACTCGTCGCTGTTGTACTGATCGACAGCGGTGGTGGACGTGACGGCGGTGGAGGGCTGGAGGACACTTGCCTCATCAATCTCTGTATCCTCGTCCGTCTCTCCTGCGGCGTCATCTTCATTACTTGATCCAGTCGCCATGAGGTCATCACCTCCTTCAACAACCCGTAGTCCCTCCTCATCTGCCTCCACTCTTCCGCTTGCGGGTGTAGGGAATCGCCGGCGAGCCTCGGCCAGGTCTCGCTCTTGCTGTTCTCGTTCGTCTTGGTCACGTTCTGCTGCTGCCCTGACGTGTTCGACAGCGGAGCAGAATGGGTCGTCGACATTGTTGTTGTTGTCGTATGTGGTGAGCTTGCTGGTGGGAGGGAAATCAAGGCTGATGATTGTGAGTGGGACATGAGACATGTTAGTGGGGGTTTGGAAGATGCGTCTCCTAAAGGCCCTGTTGAGACTGCTTTTATGTGAGTCTCAGCCGTTGGATTGGCTTGTTTGTACTTCCTTATCTCTTCGTCCGCATGCACGTCGTCCCATGGGACCCACTGGTTGTCCGAGTCGGCGTAGCCTTTCCATTTGATTAGGTACTGCAGTTTGCGCCCCCTTCCACGCCTTCTTGAATCTAGTACTTTTTCGACCTCATATTCTTCCACGTCTCCTACCAATTCTGGTGGTGGGCGTTGATAGTTTACGCCATGAGTCTTCGTTTCTTTGTAAGGGGTCAGGAGATCTGTGTGGAAGACATCATGGATGCTCCACTGTGTGGGAAGTTCGAGTCGATAATTGACAGGAGACATCACCTGGACGATCCGAAATGGTCCATGCCTTCTGGGCGCAAGCTTCGTGGTTGGCTGGTTGGTACGTAGGTGGCGTCCTTCAAGCCAGACCCTGTCCCCTATCTGGTATTTGGGAGTGTCACGATGCTTGATCCATGACTGTTGCACGTGCCGCATGTGATCCTGTGCCTGCTCTCTTATCTCCTTCAATTGTTCTAGTCTTTTCTCGACTCTTGGTATTGGCGATTTCTTATCTGTCCAGTTAGTCACAGGGTGATAGCCCATTAGTAACTTGAACGGCGTTTCGCGTGTAGATTTGTTTGCCCAGTTGTTGTGTGCAAACTCCGCTAGCACCAGATGGTCTGCCCAGTTGTTCTGTCTTTCGTTAGCCCAAAGCCTGAGGTACTGCTCTAGCCATTGGTTAGTCCGCTCTGATTGTCCATCAGTTCGTGGATGGTAGGCTGTCGAGATGTTTTGTCGTATTCCCAAGACGCGGCATAGCTCCCTTGTAAACTTTGACGCGAACCAGGGGTCTCTGTCACTGATGATTTTTGAGGGTAGTCCAAACCGTGCTACGACATGTTTTGCGTATAGTGTTGCAGTTTCTTCTCCTGAGATTTCTTCTTTGCACGGTATGAAAATAGCTGCTTTGGAGCAGTCATGGTCTGTGACGGTGAGTACCGAGTCATATCCCCTTGATACTGGGAGCTTCGTAATAAAATCTAGTGCCACCACCTCGAATGGCAGTGCTTCGGACTGCGGAAATATTGGTTGTAACGGTGCTCTTTTCTTTTGTGTGTTGACCTTGCATCGTTGACATTCTGCACATCCTCAAACATATTCCGCAATGTCTTGTTTCATTGTTGGCCACCAATAGTGGCGCTCCACTAATTGCGTTGTCCAGTTGATTCCTGGATGGCCATGAATGGGTGGATCATGGTGTGTGGAGATTACTTCTCTGATTTCCTCCATTGGTCCTGTGACTACGAGCTGTTGTCCTCGGTACCACCAGAGTCCATCCGCTTTTGTCAGTTTATGGGGGTCGACCCACTTACGTATCCTCTGTTCGTCTTGTTGTCGGGTGGTTGTAGTTGCTCGTACGAACATTTTGTCTGGTAGTACGACGACGTCTTCATTATCTTCTTCTCCTTGATTGTAATCGGGTCTTCGAGATAGTGCGTCGGCTCGTCCATTGGCCGCGCCTTTGACATGATGTATCTCGAAGTTGTATTCCGCGAGTTCGAGTACTTCCCTGGCAATCCGCCTACTGATCTTTTGGGGGTCTCGCCAGTATTTGAGGTTAAGGTGATCGGAGAAAATGCGTACTTTATGTGGTGAGCCTGCTAACAGGTGTCGCCAATTTCGTAATGCCTTTACGATGGCCAGCAATTCTAAGTTGTAGATGTCGTAGTTGCGTTCGGCGGCGTTGAGTGTTGCCGAGTAGTAACCCACAGGATGTCGCTTTCCGTCTTGTTTCTTTTGTAATAGTACCGCCCCGACTGCAAATCCTGACGCGTCCACTTCTAGGTCGAATTGCTGGGTTTGGTCTGCGTGTGCTAATATGGGTTCTGTGGTGACTCGTTTTTTGAGCGTGTCAAACGCTGCTTGATGTCTTGTTTCCCATTGCCATGGTTCGTCTTTTCGTGTGAGCTCGTTGAGCGGTTTGGCGATGTTGGCAAATCCCCTGATAAACTGCCGATAAAAGTTGCAAAAGCCAAGGAATGATCGTACTTCCTTCACTGATGTGGGTGTTTGCCAATCGCGGACACCCGAAATTTTGATGGGGTCCATGCGTGTCACCCCCTCTTCAAGGATTACCCCCAGGTAATCAATACTGGGAGCGTTAAAGACACATTTCTCGGGTTTGAAAAAGAGATCGTTTTTCTGAGCAATAGCGAGCACGTCGCGGACTGCGTCTCGGTGTTTCTCGATTGCTAATGGGTGCCTCTTGGTCGCTATGGCGATATCGTCCATGTATACCCTGATTGTTGTTCCGACCGCTTCGTGTTTCATGATTATTGGTTGATAGATAGTGTTCATGAAGCTTTGGAATGTCGCCGGTGAGTTACAGAGGCCGAAGTACATGACAGTCGGTTCGAATAACCCCCGACGGGTTTTGAATGCGGCCTTAGGTTCGTCTCCTTCCTTGATCCGAATGTTGTTGTATCCTTGTCGGACGTCGAGCTTACTGAATATTTGCGCTCCTCCAAGATCTCTGACTAGATCATCAATAAGGGGGAGTGGGTACTGGTTTCGTACGGTCCACTCGTTGATCTTTCGATAGTCCTGTACGGGTCGTAGCTTTCCGTCCTTCTTTTTGATAAAAAAGAAAGATGATGCGTACGGGGATTTTGAGGGACGAATATATCCCTTGTCTAGTTGTTCGTCGATGAACTCGTCCAGTGCTGCGTCTTCTACCCTTGTCATTGGGTATACTTTGCAGTCGACGACGTCCGGTGCTCCCTTCTTGAATTCAATTGCGTGGTCGCAACTTCGTTTTGGTGGGAATCGTTTTGCTTCTTCCTCGCTGAATACCCGTGTGAATTGTTGGTATTCTTTTGGTACTTCAACATTCTTGGTATATTGCTTGGCATCTATTGCAAGCTCGACTGCTGATCGTCGCCCATACACTTGTTCTTCTAATGTTGTCACGATTTGTTCCTTTGCTTCGGTGGTGAACATTCGCGAGATTTTGACATCGTTTTGTTCCTCGTTAAGCAACCTTGCTAGTACGGCCTTTTTGTCGTTTGGGTTGACCGTCCGTATTACGATAGGGAGCTGTTTCTCGTCAATAGTAGCGTGTCGCTAACTGAACCTTGGTTCATAGGTTGCGAGCCACGGGTATCCTAGCAGTATGTCTTCCCTGCCGATATCGGTGATTAGGAAGCGCATTTCCTTTTTGGTTCCTCCTGTTTCCACGTTGAGCGTGAGGTAGTGTGTGATCTGTCCCGCTTTATTAGTGGTATCGTCGATGTTATAGATGTTTTTTGGCTTATCCAGTGCCCGTTGTCCCATCCCCATCCTTTTAACAAATTGTGGATGAATAAAATTGTCAGTGGCTCCTGAGTCCACCAACGCTTTGATGTCGGCCATGTTGTAACTTGCACGAATGGATACTGGTACTCGCATAGATCGGTAGCGCATAATGTACACAGAGTTACAACGTATTGCCCTCACCCAGGCCGCCGGGTTCAGGCGTTTCCAAAATCCTGTCCCATCAACTGCTGTAGGACCAGGTCTTTGACTTCTTCATCATCTCCTGCCACTCCTCGCAGCCATTCTGCTGCTCGTTCTTCTTTGGTTGTCGCGGTTTCGACCGCTCGTGTCTGTCCATCTCGGCGCCTCCTGGTTGCCTGCAGTCGCGGCTGATGTGTCCCATCTTCTGGCAGTTATAACACTGCGTTTGGCTGTGGTCTCGTTTGAACTGCCTTTGTATGAACCCCCCTCGAGGTGGGAATGGTGGTTGCGGGGGTCTAGCGTTCCTGGGATGGTTTGCTATGATGTCTTCAGCCCCTGCTAATCGTCCTCGTACGCGATCTGCCGATGTATCCATTCGGTCATCATTCTGAAGTGGTGCTAGCAACTTAGCTAGTGCTCCTCCTGTTGCACGCCCTGGTTTGAAGGCGTCTAGATTCCCTCTGACCGTCTGCATGTGAATCCACTTTTGTTGCCTTTCAGGGCGGATTCTCTCCATTCTTCATAGTTTCGGGGGTCGTCGTGTTGGTACATAGTCTCGTATAACGCGCGTGGTAGTCCTTTTGTAAAGTACTTGAGCGTTTGTTCGGCGTTGATGTTGTAACCCGCATGTCGAACGAGCTGTTCAAATTGGGCGATGTAGTCGTCGATTTTTCCATCCTTCATGTGAATACCAGCGTCGAGCTGGGCTTGTGCTCGTTCTTTGCTGAGGACGTCGCCGAATTGTCTTTGAAAGGCGTGGAGTAGATTCTCCCACAGCCTGTTGTCGAATTGGTTGGTGCCCGTTGCGACCTCGTTGACGAGCCATCGACTTGCCGACATAACCCATTGGTTAACCGCGTTTCCCTGAATGTATGTGAGAAACAACATAGCTTTTTGATATTTATTCAGCATGGCTGAATTGTTTGCGTTGACTCCCGCATAGACCTCCCATTGGAGGATAAATGCCTCGGCTTGTGACCTGCTTCCTGTGAATGTGGGTGGTGGGTTACCAATGAACTTATCACTTCCCCCTTGGTGCGCGTTGTGGGCTACTGCAGGCCCTCCTAGAGGTGGTCCTCCTCCTCCTCCTGGTGGTCCTCTTCCTCCTCCTGGCGGTCCTCCTCCTCCGCCTGGTGGTCCATTATCTTGTGGTCTTAAGGGCGGGAATGGCCTGTTTTCGGGTTGTAATTGTTGAACGTGGCCCGTTTGTTCGTTGATGACGAGTCGGGGTGGCGATACTTCTGTTTGAGTAGTCATGTAGCTGAATGGTATTCCTCTAATTGGTTCGGGAATGTGTAACTCAGCTGTTTGCGCGGTTAATGCTTCTACCTCTGGTGATTGTACTGCGATTTCCTCGGGTTCTGGTACTTCGCTTCGTGGGGTTGGTGATCGTTCGCTAGTATGGCTTGATGCTGCCACTGTTTCTGATCGTAGTTGAAATTCGGCCCTTGGCGGTTCCGAATCAAGGGTGTCTTCTTGGCTGTCTATGGGCCCTTGTTGGTCGATTGTTCGTGCGTCGATCAGTGGTATGTTGATTTGTAGGTCGTCGGCTGCTGGTCGCGTTGCTTCGAAGTAATTGTTTGTGTTGCTCCACCTGAGCTCGATCCAGCAACAGCGTTCCCTGTTGAATACTACGGGATGAAATCGCTGTGCGGTAGCTGCTTCCGCGTAGTATCCTGTGTTGTTCTCGTCGGTTCTCCTGGTGTCTGGCACGTGTCGCCACCTCAATCGTCCTATGAGGTAACGAGTAGGTGCGTCTCATTCCCTTGAGTCGATGCGATAGGGCACGAAGTCCCACCCGTCCTTGGTGTTAAGAGTTGCCACGGCGTTCGATAGAAGGGAGCTTGGATTTAATGTTACGTGCGATGTTACGTGCGAGCTGCACGTGAGCCTGACTTAGGCTGCGCAAGGGTAAACGCGGTGACTTAGCAAGATCTGGACTCTAGCTCGAAGGCAGAGTATCGCCTCAACGCTCGAAGGCGGAGTATCGCCTCAACGCTCGAAGGCGGAGTTATCGAGGATGAATCCTGTTCGTGTCACGACCCCGAAGGATGAGAGAGAGAGAGAGAGAACACGACTTGGATAAAACGCGAGAAGTGTACAAGAAATCCAAGCTATCGACCACAACAGTCGATAGCTTCCTTATATAGTACCCTACTGCAGTCCGCCTTCGTCAGCAAGACCGCCACTACTACTACTACTACTCTCTGCTGTGTAATCGTCCACGTCTGCTCGGTAATCGTACAGTAATCGCCTCAGTCATCACATCAGTAATCGTCCACGTATTGGTAAGTATTAGAGAGCGACTCGTCATCTCCCTTACCATGCTCAACCCGCTGTGTTTCTAGACTCTTTCCCGACGTCCCCTGAGTTATGGGTTAGGTCAGCTACATACTATGACCTGGGACGTTACATCACCCCCTTCACAAGGGTGAGCGCCCTCGCTCTACTACCCAATTGGGCACCGCCGTTAGTCCGACATCAGTCTCGTGCTCGTCCCGTATCCTCAGAATGGCGTGAGCCCTGCCCAGCCGCTTCGCCGAGTGTCGCGAGCGGTCAACGTGGACGAAGATATCGTCCTCGAGTTTCTTGATGGCCGCTTCTAGCTCCTTGATGACTTCCTGGGACGCGCGGTAGCGCCTCACTTCGGCGGCAAGGGAGATATCTCCCAGCCTTGCAAGGGCTTCGTCTACCTGGCGCCGTCCCCTGAAGTCAGCGCGAAGGTATTGTAAATCTTCGCGGGAATACTCAGCTGCGGGCCCCATGTCTCGACATGGCTCGGCGTGGATATCTCCTCGGTATATTGGCGAGGCCCTTCCCATCGTCCCAAAGACTTCTGGGTTGTCAAGCATCCTTACCCGCACATAACGAGCGGGATGCGACGTCCCTCGTGTTCGATTACCATGGGTACCCAGTTCATCCCGTTGTTGAGGACGAAGCCGCTGGGGGTAGGCGATAGGGTACGGATAGGGCGCCTCGGCGCATCCGCTCGGCGCGTATTGATGGGTGAGGTATCGCGTGCCTCAGCGTAGGATGGTAGCCCTTGCATGGCGTACCCTTCCTCCGCAGTCGGTCCGTAGACGACAGCAATCGCTGGTGCTCGTTCTTCGTCATCCATGGTTTCTGTGGTAACATCCGTGACGTCTTCTTCGTTGTCGAATCGGGGGGGAATGCGCATGGGAGCGCAGTGACAGTAGTCTTGAGGGTTGTCGCATCTGGTACAGATGATGTTGGCGTCGTGGTATGAGCCGTCGGAGGACTCGTCGCTGTTATAGTGGTCGACGGCGGTAGTGGATGTGGCAGCGGTGGAGGACTGGAGGATACTTGCCGCATTAGCCTCTGTATCCTCATCCGTCTCTCCTTCGGCGTCATCTTCGTTACTTGGTCCAACCGCCATGAGGTCATCACCTCCTTCAACAACCCGTAGTCCTTCCTCATCTGTCTCCACTCTTCCGCTTGCGGGTGTGGGGAATCGCCGGCGAGCCTCGGCCAGGTCTCGATCTCGTTGTTCTCGGTCTTGTTCTGCAACTGCTCGGACGTGTTCAACCACGGAACAGAAGGGGTCGTCCACGTTGTTGTTGGAGTCGTACGTGGTGAGCTCATCGACGGGAGGGAAGTCAAGGTTGATGATGGTGAGTGGGACATTGGCCATTGTAGTGGGGGTTGGTGTCTTTGCTCGTTTGGCCATTACTGTTTTTATGTGAATTTCGGCGTCTGGATTAGCCCGCTTGAACTTCCTTATCTCTGCTTCCGCATGGACGTCGTCCCACGGGACCCACTGGTTGTCCGAGTCTGGGTAACCCTTCCATTTGATAAGGTATTGGAGTTTGCGCCCTCGTCCTTGTCTTCTCGAATCTAGTACCTTTTCGACCTCGTATTCTTCCACGTCCTCTACCAATTCGGGTGGTGGGCGCTGATAGTTTGCGCCATGAATCAGCGTTTCTTTGTAAGGTGTGAGAAGATCTGTGTGAAACACATCATGGATGCTCCACTGCGTGGGAAGTTCGAGTCTATAGTTGACGGGAGACATCACCTGGACAATCCGGAATGGTCCATGTCTCCGGGGCGCAAGCTTTGTGGTTGGCTGGTTGGTTCGCAGATGACATCCTTCTAGCCACACTCTGTCTCCTATCTGATATTTGGGGGTGTCACGATGCTTGACCCATGACTGTTGCGCTCGGCGCATTTGATCTTGTGCTTGATTCCTTATCTCCTTTAATTGTTCTAGTCTGGCCGCGACCCGTGGTATGGGTGATACTTTATCCGTCCAATTAGTGTGTGGGTGATATCCCATCAGTAACCTAAATGGGGTTTCGCGCGTGGATTCGTTGATCCAATTATTATGCGCGAACTCAGCTAGTGCTAGATGGTCGGCCCAGTTATCTTGTCTCTCGTTGGCCCAGAGCCTAAGGTATTGCTCCAGCCATTGGTTGGTTCGTTCCGATTGTCCGTCCGTTCGTGGGTGATAGGCAGTCGAAATATTCTGTTGTATTCCCAGAATTCGACATAGTTCTCTTGTGAATTTGGACGCAAATCGGGGTCTCGGTCGCTGATCAATTTTGTTGGTAGGCCAAACCGTGCGACCACATGTTTGGCGTATAGGGCTGCTGTCTCCTCGCCTGATATTTCCTCTTTACACGGTATGAATATCGACGCTTTAGAGCAATCGTGGTCAGTGACCGTGAGTATAGAATCATACTCCCTTGACTTTGGGAGTTTGGTGATGAAGTCGAGCGCCACTACCTCGAATGGTGTTGCTTCGGATTTTGGAAATATTGGTTGTAGCGGTGCTTTTGTCTTTTGTGTGTTGACTTTGCATCGCTGACACTCCGCACATCCTCGTACATATTCGGCGATATCTTGTTTCATCGTAGGCCACCAGTAGTGGCGTTCCACTACTTGGGTCGTTCGATTTATTCCTGGGTGTCCGTGAATCGGGGGGTCATGATGCGCAGAGATTACTTCTCTAATATCTCCTGACGTCCCCGTGACGACTAGTCTTTGTCCTTGGTACCACCAGAGTCCGTCCGCTTTGGTTAGTTTGTGGGGGTCAACCCACTTGCGTATCCTTTGCTCGTCCTGCTGTGGTTGAGTGTCCATTGTACGTACAAACAGTTTATTTGGTAACACTGTGACGTTTTCGTTGTCCTTCTCTCCTTGGTCGTAGTCGGTTCGCCGTGATAGTGCGTCTGCTCTTCCATTTGCAGTTCCTTTGACATGGTGTATTTCAAAGTTGTACTCTGCCAACTCTAGTACCTCTCTGGCGATTCGTCGGCTGATTTTCTGGGGATCTCGCCAGTAACGCAGGTTGAGATGGTCCGAGAATATGCGTACTTTGTGTGGAGATCCGGCTAGCAGGTGTCTCCAATTCCTCAACGCCTTTACGATAGCCAACAACTCTGGGTTGTAGATATCATAGTTTCGTTCGGCGGCATTGAGTGTTGCTGAGTAGTACCCCACGGGGTGTCGTTTTCCATCTGATTTCTTTTGTAGTAGCACTGCTCCTACCGCGAATCCTGACGCGTCCACTTCTAGGTCGAATTGTTGTTTTTGATCCGCGTGTGCTAGTATGGGCTCTGTTGTTACTCGTTGTTTGAGTGTATCGAATGCTGCTTGGTGTTTTGTCGTCCATTGCCATGGTTCGTCTTTGCGCGTGAGTTCATTCAATGGTTTGGCGATGTTTGCAAAGCCCCTGATGAATTGCCTGTAAAAGTTGCAGAAACCAAGGAAAGATCGTACGTCCTTGACTGATGTAGGAGATGTCCAGTCGCGAACACCCGAAATTTTGATGGGGTCCATGCGTGTTACCCCTCTTCAAGGATTACCCCCAGGTAATCAATGCTGGACGCGTTAAATACGCATTTTTCTGGTTTGAAGAAGAGGTCGTGTTTTTGAGCGACTTCCAGGACATCGCACACCGCCTTTTGATGTTGTTCGAGTGTATTTGCCTGTCGTTTTGTGGCTATTGCGATGTCGTCCATGTAGACCCGGATGGTCGTTCCCTGGGGTTCGTGTTTTGCTATCGTTGGCTGGTATATTTTGTTCATGAAACTTTGGAACGTCGCTGGTGAGTTACACAGCCCAAAGTACATGACGGTTGGTTCAAAGAGTCCACGTCGTGTTTTGAACGCGGCTTTGTGTTCGTCTCCTTCCTTGATTCGTATATTGTTGTATCCTTGGCGAACGTCCAATTTGCTGAATATTTGCGCTCCTCCAAGGTCTCTGATAAGGTCGTCAATGAGTGGGAGTGGGTATTGATTTCGTATTGTCCACTCGTTGATTCGTCGATAGTCCTGTACGGGCCGTAGCTTTCCGTCCTTCTTTTTAATAAAGAAGAATGATGATGCGTACGGGGACTTGGAGGGACGGATGTATCCCTTTTCCACTTGTTCATCGATAAAATCGTCCAGTGCTGCGTCTTCAGTTCTTGTCATTGGATAGACTTTGCAGTCTATTACGTCGGGTACTCCTTTCTTGAACTCGATTGCGTGGTCGCAGCTTCTTTTTGGAGGAAACCGCTTTGATTCTTCTTCGCTGAATACCTTTTTAAAGCGTTGGTATTCTGCTGGTATCTTGACCTCCGCGGTGTATTGTTTGGCGTCCACTGCGAGTTCTACTGCTGATCTTCGTCCATATACTTGTTCTTTTAGGGTTGTCACGATTTGTTCTTTTACTTCTGTCGTGAATGTTCGTGACACCCTCTCATCCTCTTTTTCTTCTGTTAGCAGTTTTGCTAATACTGCTTTCCTGTCATTTGGGTTAATTGATCGCAGCACTATAGGAAGTTGTTTCTCATCTATAGTGGCATGTCGCCAGCTGAACCTTGGTTCATAGGTGGCGAGCCATGGGTACCCTAGCAGTATGTCTTCTTTTCCGATATCGGTGATGAGGAATCTCATCTCTCTTCTTGTTTTTCCCGTTTCCACATTGAGCGTAAGGTAATGTGTGATCTGCCCCACTTTATTAGTGGTATCGTCGATGTTATAGATGTTTTTGGGCTTATCTAATGCCCGTTGTCCCAACCCCATTCGCTTTACGAATTGTGGGTGGATGAAATTGTCGGTGGCTCCAGAGTCCACCAACGCTTTGATGTCGGCCTTATTGTAACTTGCACGAATGGATACTGGTACTCGCATAGATCGGTAGCGCATAATGTACACAGAGTTACAACGTATTGCCCTTACCCAGGCCGCCGGGTTCAGGCGTTTCCAAAATCCTGTCCCATCAGTTGCTGTAGGACCAGGTCTTTCACCTCTTCATCATCTCCTGCTACTCCTCGTAACCATTCCGCTGCCTTTTCCTCTTTAGTTGGCGCGGTTTCGGTGGTCCTTGTCTGTACATCGCGACGCTTCCTAGGTTGTCTGCAGTCGCGGCTGATGTGTCCCATTTTCTGGCAGTTGTAACACTGCGTCTGGCTGTGATCCCTTTTGAACTGTCTTTGAATGAATCCCCCTCGTGGTGGGAATGGTGGTTGCGGGGGTCTCGTATTCCTGGGATGATTGTTTATAATTTCTTCGGCTCCGGCCAATCGTCCTCGTACGCGATCTGCGGATGTGTCCATTCGGTCGTCATTCTGTAATGGGGCTAGCAACTTAGCTAGTGCTCCTCCTGTGGTTCGTCCTGGTTTGAAGGTGTCTAGGTTTCCCCTGACCGTCTGCATGTGGATCCATTTTTGCTGCCTTTTTAGAGCGGATTCTCTCCATTCTTCGTAGTTTCGGGGGTCGTCGTGTTGGTACATTGTTTCATAGAGGGCACGCGGTAGTCCTCTTGTGAAGTATTTGAGCGTTTGCTCCGCGTTGATATTGTATCCCGCGTGTCGAACAAGCTGTTCGAATTGAGCGATGTAGTCGTCGATTTTTCCATCCTTCATGTGGATGCCGGCGTCGAGTTGAGCTTGCGCTCGTTCCTTGCTGAGGACGTCCCCGAATTGCCGTTGAAAGGCATGTAACAGGTTTTCCCACAGCCTGTTGTCGAATTGATTGGTTCCTGTTGCGACTTCGTTGATGAGCCACCTGCTCGCGGACATTACCCATTGGTTGACCGCGTTTCCTTGAATATACGTGAGGAACAACATCGCCTTTTGGTACTTGTTTATCATTGCCGAATGGTTGGCGTTAACTCCTGCGTATACTTCCCATTGGAGTATAAAGGACTCAGCTTGTCCCCTATTTCCCGTAAATGTTGGTGGTGGGTTACCGATGAATTTGTCGTTTCCCCCTTGTGGTGCTTGTATTCCTCCGGGTGGTCCTCCTCCTGGTGGTCCTCCTCCTGGTGGTCCTCTTCCTGGTGGTCCTCCTCCTCCGCCTGGTGGTCCATTATCTCGTGGTCGTAATGGCGGGAACGGCCTGTTTTCGGGTGATGGTACCCTGTTGCGATTGAGTCGAAACTCGTAGAACATTTCTGTTCCTTCAGGGATACTGGGTGCGTCAGGGACGTCTGGCCCCATCGCTCGGTTAGCGGCTTCCATGTCTTCTGGTTGTAGTTGTTGAACGTGACCCATTTGTTCGTTGATGACGAGTCGGGGTGGCGATACTTCTGTTTGAGTAGTCATGTAGCTGTATGGTATCCCTCTGATTGGTTCGGGGATATGTAACTCAGCTGTTCGCTCGGCTAGCGCGTCTACCTCTGGTGATTGTACTGCGATTTCTTCTGGTTCTATTACTTCGCTTCGTGGGGTTGGTGATCGTTCGCTAGTATGGCTTGATGGTGCCGCGGTTTCTGTTCGCAATTGAAATTTGGCCCTTGGTGGTTCCGAATCAAGGCTGTCTTCTTGGCCGTCTATGGGCCCTTGTTGGTCGATTGGTCGTGCGTCGACTAGTGGTACGTTGATGTGTAAGTCGTCGGCTGCTGGTCGCGTCGCTTCGAAATAGTTGTTCGTGTTGCTCCACCTGAGCTCGACCCAGCAACAGCGTTCCTTGTTGAATACTACGGGATGAAATCGCTGTGCGGTAGCTGCTTCGGCGTAATATCCTGTGTTATTTTCTTCGGATCTTCTGGTATCTGGCACGTGTCGCCACCGTACTCGTCCTATAAGGTAACGAGTAGGTGCGTCTCGTTCTCTTGAGTCAATCCGATAGGGCACGAAGTCCCAACTGTCTTTGGTATTGAGAGTTGCCACGGCGTTTGATTTAGGAGAGCTTGGATTTAATGTTACGTGCGAGCTGCACGTGAGCCTGACTTAGGCTGCGCAAGGGTAAACGCGGTGACTTAGCAAGATCTGGACTCTAGCTCGAAGGCAGAGTATCGCCTCAACGTTCGAAGGCGGAGTATCGCCTCAACGCTCGAAGGCGGAGTTATCGAGGATGAATCCTGTTCGTGTCACGACCCCGAAGGATGAGAGAGAGAGAGAGAGAACACGACTTGGATAAAACGCGAGAAGTGTACAAGAAATCCAAGCTATCGACCACAACAGTCGATAGCTTCCTTATATAGTACCCTACTGCAGTCCGCCTTCGTCAGCAAGACCGCCACTACTACTACTACTACTCTCTGCTGTGTAATCGTCCACGTCTGCTCGGTAATCGTACAGTAATCGCCTCAGTCATCACATCAGTAATCGTCCACGTATTGGTAAGTATTAGAGAGCGACTCGTCATCTCCCTTACCATGCTCAACCCGCTGTGTTTCTAGACTCTTTCCCGACGTCCCCTGAGTTATGGGTTAGGTCAGCTACATACTATGACCTGGGACGTTACATGCGAGTAGCACGTGAGCCTGACTTAGGCAACTAAAGGGGTGAACGCGGTGACTTAGCGAATTCCTGACTCAAGCACGAAGGCTGAGTATCGTCTCAACGCTCGAAGGCGGAGTCTTGCTTGATTGTCCCGTAGGCGAGTCGCGACCCCCGAAGGATGAGAAACCACGAGTCTGATAACAAGTCGAGAATGGTACAAGAAATCCAAGCTATCGACTACAACAGTCGATAGCTTCCTTATATCCTACTAGCGCGATCCGCCTTCGTCAGCGAGACCGCCACTACTACTAATCTGCTAGGTAATCGTCCACAGGTATACAGTCATTGTATAGTAAGCCGTCAGTCATTCATCAGTAAGCCATCAGTCAGCCATCAGTCAGCGCTCTGTATCGTACAGTAAGTGTCCCCTTGATCACACCCCCTCGGTTATCGGTTAGGTCAGATACCTACTATGACCCGGGACGTTACAACCACTGTGACGGCAACTTGGACAACAAGGAAAACGATGCTAGGCAAATACAACTGCAACAGCAGCGATGATGCAAGCTGCAAGGACGCAGGCAATGAGGGAGACACAGAACAAGCATCACCGGCATGGCACAAGAACAACTGCAACCACCACAACCATGACACGACCGCGAGTTGAAGCCAATACTGATATCCTTGGATTCCTTTCAGATGAACGCACTGTAGTACTAGTCATGTATTTTTACAAATAGAAGTATATATTTTGGTTTGTGAATCTTTGCCCCCCCCCCTACGGGCATTGCAGTTAGCTTTGCTTACGTGTATGTTCTCTATGTTTTTCCGAGAATTTCTTTTTTATTTGGCGTAACCAAGCAAAATCCCTTAAAAAAAATTTAGGGACCCCTTTAACATCCCGAACCCCCCAGTCCACTCCCGTATTTCACACCGGCCTGTGCATTCAAAAGCTGATGGAAAGAATTCTCTTTCTAAGTTATGCATGGAATTATTTCCTTCACATTCTGTGCTGTGTGCGTGAACCCTGCTTGCCGATTTTCGAACTCTCTAGGAAACCCGTGATTTGTGATACCCCCATTCGATGTGAATCTATGCTATCTGTCAGATAAGTAGATTGCATATATTCATCTTTGAATTACTCGAATAATTTTTTGCGGGCGGCACAGCAGCCGAAACACCCATTTGAATCCCGCCCGTGTGTAAAAATGGTTGGGGTGAATTTTGTTATGAAAAGCGCTGTATCGCTTGATCAAGAGAGGACTTGACCCATTAGTGCATAGAGTGCTCAACCTAACTTAAAATCGGAGTTGCCGCATTCCCGTTGTTGTGCGCAACGTGACCATCTCAAACGAAAGGTCTCGAATTTTCTTGAAGTATCACCTTTCACTGGTTCGCCGTTTTCCTTTTTGTCATCCATTGGTCACTACCATTTTGTACACAGCTGACCTCATGTTGCTTAATGAATGGTCATTCCCCGAACATGAATGTTGCATGAACCCGCAGCTGGACTCACCATCTATATTGCGGTGGTTACAGTAAAATTGCATGGTCAGCTTAAGAGACATTAATGTGCGACATTTTCACTTCCTTCCAAAAGCAGTCTCATGCGAAATAGAGGATGCTGTCTACTACTTGCCAGAAGAGCAGAAAGAACGGATTGTAGGGCGCATGGCCATGAAAAAAGTTTTTCAAACAGAACTAACTTGAACCAGAGACAACAGGAGAGACAACGAAGACATTCCTTCCTGTCGTTCGCTGAGAGGTACTTTCAAAGTTCATTGGGACCACTGGAGAAGGGCAATGGCAACGTCTGTCTGTCCGGGCTGGGTCCCTAGGTCGTATCATACCGTCTCCGAACAGAGCTGGGACGTAAATATGCTATTATGTCACCATACGATAGAGGAAAGCTCGGATCGATACATAATACATGATTGGCCGGAATTGGTGGAATAAGGTACGTAAATCCCCCAGCCTAGACCATACAGTCCACAGTCTGGCGCTCGTTCGTAGGATTCCGGGGAAGGGGCGGTTCTGGACGCGGGTAAGCGATGAACCATATACCTAAACCGACCGTGGCCAAAATGGAGGCCACGGGAAGGAGGGTAGAAAGGCGTAAAGTTACAGGGAGATCCACAAAAGCCGCCCAAAAACCCTGCATCGAGAACAGCAGCAATGCCCAAACGAACAATGCCTGTGGAAGGCTATGAACAATCGCAATTGGCTGCAAACCATAGCTTATGTAAAGCGCTTTAAATATGCGACCTGTCGACTTTCGAATTACGTAACTGCAAACGCCGAGTGGGAGAGCGTCAAACACTGACCGAAGTTGGGATGTTCATACAAAGAAGTCTCTGCTGTCGTTGCAACAGGAACGATGTAGTGGCGAGGTCGAAGGCACAGAGGAAAAGACGAGGCCTTGATCAAGTCAGAGGAAGAAGACGTAAGCGTGCTTGCGCTGCAGATTACAAGACTTTAACTAGGGCCTTTTGGATTGGGGAAGGACCTTCTCACCCAAGAAGTGCCATGATCTTAGAGAATACTGTCAGCGAGGATGCCCCCCAACGGCCGCGATTCGGCTTACCGATGACATCGTTTGCTTCCAATCTTCAACTGTCTCAGAAGCGTGCTGGCGCCAACAAGATGGGTCAATGAGTTGATCTACCAAAAAGCTTTTGAATCGCGCTTCATAACGATCCGGAAAGCCGAAAAAAGCATCTTTGATATGACTACCAAGACAAGGCCCCTCTATTTTCTGGTATCTCCAAGGTGGCTTGATTAGAGAGTTGACAGTGCTTAGGCACCTCGCTGGGGTGGATATGAAGCGATGGTACGCTGCAGTAAAAAATCGTGAGGGGTACCACAGTCCACAAGTCATACAACCTACCAACAGTGGCCCATAACCTAGCAACACAGATAACGACGGGAGGACTGGAAGCATGACCTTCCGACAATCATATCACGGAAGGTCGCGCAGAGTGTACTCAGCAAAACATACCTTTACTACACTCAAGAAGATCGATAAACTCTTCACACTCCTTAACTGTACGGAAAAGTAAGCGTTTTAGAGGTGGGGATATCTAAATGGCATGCATTAGGCGCGGATATGTTGGCGGACAAGACCCTATCTTACCTGAGCAGGCTGCGAAAAAACGACTTGGAGCTCATGCAGAGCCTTCGCGGAATATGGAGAAGAAAGTGCCGGGGAAGAGTTCAACATGAATCCAGTAAATTTTCTTCCGGGGAGTATTCTGGGCAAACGGTTTTCACTCGGAAACGCTAATAGATGTAGTATTAGAGACATACGGAGATAGCTGTCCGAGTGGGGTTGAAAGTCCAACGCTGCTTGGGTTAAGCGTGTGCAGCCAAAAGACGGTGCGAAGGTCATGATCCACGAAGTAATATTGCAAGCACTTGCATCCTGATTGAAGTTCGAGGAACAAGTCGGAGTTGTCCAAAGGTGGACCTGTTCATTGTTTGTATTGCAGATCACGGCCAGCCAGGCATTCAGCTGGTCTAAATTCAGGCTCGGCGATGTTGGCCTCTGTAACAATTGTGATCCCAGCCTGCCTGGTATGAGCGTAGCGCTTCCCTTCTGTGTGAGCGGATGCCGTCCATCCCTGGGACTGGTTAGGTAGTCTGAGGACATTTAGTCTGAAAAGTTCTGTGCAACGAACGTTAAACAATCGACTCACACCGACTCAAGATTGGCTCCCAAGGGATCGATGTCAGAGGGACAGGCATATTAGAAGACGTAAGAGAATATCTTGTGTCTCGACGCCCGGAATCCCTGATGGTAGAAGGAAGGATGGGGTGCAAGTCGGCTTTGTTGATGCTGAAACTCTCCATAACCAGAATGGTTTGAAACGCGTTGCGAAATGGTGTTCGGGAATGCTGCAACGACAAGGTTAGGCTGCCCTATTTAAGCATTTGTGTGCACGCAGTGAGGCCTGTAATGCGGTGCTGGGTGAGGTGCAGGGACCAATGTAGCGCCGGAACATTTGACTCGATAGACACAAAGCATAGTCAGGATCAAAACCAAAAAAAAAAAAAAAA